>OY744482.1:353080704-353249449 GCA_963556165.1 Tipula helvola
TATCTGTCGCATGTTCGCTGTTCGTTTGCAAAATTAACGGGTGAACAAAGGTGTGGATGTATTTTTAAAAAAACAATTAAAAAAAAAAAAAATTGTATTATTTTTTAATAAAAATTATATTACAAAAAACAAATTAAATTATAAAATATTAAATTTTAAAATTTTAAAAATCGTTTTTGACTTTTGCCCTACTTTGTACAAGAAATTTGTGTTCGTCGTTCGTTGAATTGATTTTGCGTTTTTATCGTCCATACTGAACATCAATTTCCTTTGATGTTCCGCTCTTGGAGCGAACGCAAGCGAATGCGAATCGAACATTCGGTTTGCAGTTACGTCATAGTACACATTAAGCGAATTTGCGTTCGGTGTTCGCTGTTCGCTTGAAATTCGGTGTTCGTTCGCTCAATGTGTACGCGGCTTAAGAACAACCCTCACTAGTTGCAAGGCAACACACAATACTAAAAAAAAAAAACAAATCATTTTGTTTTCTTACTTTCTGTTTTGGTTCCTTTGTTCAAAATTTAAAAATTAGAAATATGTATTACGAATGGAGCCGACCATGATTCAATAAAAACCCAGGTTAGCTCGAAATATGTAAACAAATGGCCTTCTCTTTTTTTTTGACGTCACCAATTCTTTTACGTATTAATTACAACAACAAATAAAAAAAAGAAAAATTAAAAAAGAATACCTTACATATTTATCGGAATTGCATGACGTCACGAACACGTGGTTTGAAAAATCGAGCTAACCTGGGAAATTTATTGAATCATGGGAGCCGACGAAGAATACATAAATTAAAAATCATTCATTTATGTTGCTTTTTGTTTTCTTTTATTTGCGAGATATTTTTTTGTTTACGTATAAGTATTTTGTTTTGGTTTTTTATTAACGAAACCAAATGAATGTCGTCGGTTTACAACACCGATAGGGACAAAAATATGAATTTCACATGTAAGCTCTGCATTTGTGGGCTATAGTTCAGTTGATTTTTAATAAAATTAAATTTTCCACAAAATGTGTAGAAATATTCGAGCGATCTAAATTATCGTTGGCACCACAATTACAGGTCTCAACACCTATTGATAGAGGTATCAATCATCGAAATCGGAGCATAATTGCAGATTTTCGATTTTTAAAGCTCTGAATTTGTGGGCTATAGTTCAGTTGATTTTAATAAAATTAAATTTTCCGACAAAATGTGTAGAAATATTCGAGCGATCTAAATACCCGTTGGCACCACAATTACAGGTCTCAACACCTATTGATAGAGGTATCAATCATCGAAATCCGAGCATAATTGCAGATTTTGGATTTTTAAAGCTCTAAATTTGTGGGCTATAGTTCAGTTGATTTTTAATAAAATTAAATTTTCCACAAAATGTGTAGAAATATTCGAGCGATCTAAATACCCGTTGGCACCACAATTACAGGTCTCAACACCTATTGATAGAGGTATCAGTCATCGAAATCGGAGCATAATTGCAGATTTTCGATTTTTAAAGCTCTGAATTTGTGGGGCTATAGTTCAGTTGATTTTTAATAAAATTAAATTTTCCACAAAATGTGTAGAAATATTCGAGCGATCTAAATTATCGTTGGCACCACAATTACAGGTCTCAACACCTATTGATAGAGGTATCAATCATCGAAATCGGAGCATAATTGCAGATTTTGGATTTTTAAAGCTCTGAATTTGTGGGCTATAGTTCAGTTGATTTTTAATAAAATTAAATTTTCCACAAAATGTGTAGAAATATTCGAGCGATCTAAATACCCGTTGGCACCACAATTACAGGTCTCAACACCTATTGATAGAGGTATCAATCATCGAAATCGGAGCATAATTGCAGATTTTCGATTTTTAAAGCTCTGAATTTGTGGGCTATAGTTCAGTTGATTTTTAATAAAATTAAATTTTCCACAAAATGTGTAGAAATATTCGAGCGATCTAAATTATCGTTGGCACCACAATTACAGGTCTCAACACCTATTGATAGAGGTATCAATCATCGAAATCGGAGCATAATTGCAGATTTTCGATTTTTAAAGCTCTGAATTTGTGGGCTATAGTTCAGTTGATTTTTAATAAAATTAAATTTTCCACAAAATGTGTAGAAATATTCGAGCGATCTAAATACCCGTTGGCACCACAATTACAGGTCTCAACACCTATTGATAGAGGTATCAGTCATCGAAATCGGAGCATAATTGCAGATTTTCGATTTTTAAAGCTCTGAATTTGTGGGCTATAGTTTCAGTTGATTTTTAATAAAATTAAATTTTCCACAAAATGTGTAGAAATATTCGAGCGATCTAAATTATCGTTGGCACCACAATTACAGGTCTCAACACCTATTGATAGAGGGTATCAATCATCGAAATCGGAGCATAATTGCAGATTTTAGATTTTTAAAGCTTTGAATTTGTGGGCTATAGTTCAGTTGATTTTTAATAAAATTAAATTTTCCACAAAATGTGTAGAAATATTCGAGCGATCTAAATACCCGTTGGCACCACAATTACAGGTCTCAACACCTATTGATAGAGGTATCAGTCATCGAAATCGGAGCATAATTGCAGATTTTCGATTTTTAAAGCTCTGAATTTGTGGGCTATAGTTCAGTTGATTTTTAATAATATTAAATTTTCCACAAAATGTGTAGAAATATTCGAGCGATCTAAATACCCGTTGGCACCACAATTACAGGTCTCAACACCTATTGATAGAGGTATCAGTCATCGAAATCGGAGCATAATTGCAGATTTTCGATTTTTAAAGCTCTGAATTTGTGGGCTATAGTTCAGTTGATTTTTAATAATATTAAATTTTCCACAAAATGTGTAGAAATATTCGAGCGATCTAAATACCCGTTGGCACCACAATTACAGGTCTCAACACCTATTGATAGAGGTATCAATCATCGAAATCGGAGCATAATTGCAGATTTTCGATTCTAAAGCTCTGAATTTGTGGGCTATAGTTCAGTTGATTTTTAATTAAATTAAATTTTCCACAAAATGTGTAGAAATATTCGAGCGATCTAAATTCTCGTTGGCACCATATTTACAGGTCTCAACACCTATTGATAGAGGTACATATCAATCATCGAAATCGGAACATAATTGCAGATTTTGGATTTTTAAAGCTCTGAATTTGTGGGCTATAGTTCAGTTGATTTTTAATAAAATTAAATTTTCCACAAAATGTGTAGAAATATTCGAGCGATCTAAATACCCGTTCGCACCACAATTACAGGTCTCAACACCTATTGATAGAGTTACATATCAATCATCGAAATCGGAACATAATTGCAGATTTTGGATTTTTAAAGCTCTGAATTTGTGGGCTATAGTTCAGTTGATTTTTAATAAAATTAAATTTTCCACAAAATGTGTAGAAATATTCGAGCGATCTCAATACCCGTTCGTACCACAATTACAGGTCTCAACACCTATTGATAGAGGTATCAATCATCGAAATCGGAGCATAATTGCAAATTTTGTTTTAAAGCTCTGAATTTGTGGGCTATAGTTTAGTTGATTTTTAATAAAATTAAATTTTCCACAAAATGTGTAGAAATATTCGAGCGATCTAAATACCCGTTGGCACCACAATTACAGGTCTCAACACCTATTGATAGAGGTACCAATCATCGAAATCATAGCACAATTGCAGAATTTGGATTTTTAAAGCTCTGAATTTGTGGGCTATAGTTCAGTTGATTTTTAATAAAATTAAATTTTCCACAAAATGTGTAGAAATATTCGAGCGATCTAAATACCCGTTGGCACCACAATTACAGGTCTCAACACCTATTGATAGAGGTATCAATCATCGAAATCGGAGCATAATTGCAGATTTTCGATTTTTAAAGCTCTGAATTTGTGGGATATAGTTCAGTTGATTTTTAATAAAATTAAATTTTCCACAAAATGTGTAGAAATATTCGAGCGATCTAAATACCCGTTGGCACCACAATTACAGGTCTCAACACCTATTGATAGAGGTATCAATCATCGAAATCGGAGCATAATTGCAGATTTTCGATTTTTAAAGCTCTGAATTTGTGGGCTATAGTTCAGTTGATTTTAATAAAATTAAATTTTCCACAAAATGTGTAGAAATACTCGAGAGATCCAAATACCCGTTGGCACCACAATTACAGGTCTCAACACCTATTGATCGAGGTATCAATCATCGAAATCGGAGCATAATTGCAGATTTTCGATTTCTAAAGCTCTGAATTTGTGGGCTATAGTTCAGTTGATTTTTAATAAAATTAAATTTTCCACAAAATGTGTAGAAATATTAGATCGATCTAAATACCCGTTCGTACCACAATTACAGGTCTCAACACCTATTGATAGAGGTATAAATCATCGAAATCGGAGCATAATTGCAAATTTTGTTTTAAAGCTCTGAATTTGTGGGCTATAGTTCAGTTGATTTTTAATAAAATTAAATTTTCCACAAAATGTGTAGAAATACTCGAGAGATCCAAATACCCGTTGGCACCACAATTACAGGTCTCAACACCTATTGATCGAGGTATCAATCATCGAAATCGGAGCATAATTGCAGATTTTCGATTTCTAAAGCTCTGAATTTGTGGGCTATAGTTCAGTTGATTTTTAATAAAATTAAATTTTCCACAAAATGTGTAGAAATATTCGAGCGATCTAAATACCCGTTCGTACCACAATTACAGGTCTCAACACCTATTGATAGAGGTATAAATCATCGAAATCGGAGCATAATTGCAAATTTTGTTTTAAAGCTCTGAATTTGTGGGCTATAGTTCAGTTGATTTTTAATAAAATTAAATTTTCCACAAAATGTGTAGAAATATTAGATCGATCTAAATACCCGTTGGCACCACAATTACAGGTCTCAACACCTATTGATAGAGGTACCAATCATCGAAATCGGAGCGCAATTGCAGAATTTGGATTTTTAAAGCTCTGAATTTGTGGGCTATAGTTCAGTTGATTTTTAATAAAATTAAATTTTCCACAAAATGTGTAGAAATATTCGAGCGATCTAAATACCCGTTGGCACCACAATTACAGGTCTCAACACCTAATGATAGAGGTATCAATCATCGAAATCGGAGCATAATTGCAGATTTTCGATTTTTAAAGCTCTGAATTTGTGGGCTATAGTTCAGTTGATTTTTAATAAAATTAAATTTTCCACAAAACGTGTAGAAATATTCGAGCGATCTAAATACCCGTTGGCACCACAATTACAGGTCTCAACACCTATTGATAGAGGTATCAATCATCGAAATCGGAGCATAATTGCAGATTTTCGATTTTTAAAGCTCTGAATTTGTGGGCTATAGTTCAGTTGATTTTTAATAAAATTAAATTTTCCACAAAACGGGTAGAAATATTCGAGCGATCTAAATACCCGTTGGCACCACAATTACAGGTCTCAACACCTATTGATAGAGGTATCAATCATCGAAATCGGAGCATAATTGCAGATTTTCGATTTTTAAAGGTCTGAATTTGTGGGCTATAGTTCAGTTGATTTTTAATAAAATTAAATTTTCCACAAAATGTGTAGAAATATTCGAGCGATCTAAATACCCGTTGGCACCACAATTACAGGTCTCAACACCTAATGATAGAGGTATCAATCATCGAAATCGGAGCATAATTGCAGATTTTCGATTTTTAAAGGTCTGAATTTGTGGGCTATAGTTCAGTTGATTTTTAATAAAATTAAATTTTCCACAAAACGTGTAGAAATATTCGAGCGATCTAAATACCCGTTGGCACGACAATTACAGGTCTCAACACCTATTGATAGAGGTATCAATCATCGAAATCGGAGCATAATTGCAGATTTTCGATTTTTAAAGCTCTGAATTTGTGGGCTATAGTTCAGTTGATTTTTAATAAAATTAAATTTCCCACAAAACGTGTAGAAATAATCGAGCGATCTAAATACCCGTTGGCACCACAATTACAGGTCTCAACACCTATTGATAGAGGTATCAATCATCGAAATCGGAGCATAATTGCAGATTTTCGATTTTTAAAGCTCTGAATTTGTGGGCTATAGTTCAGTTGATTTTTAATAAAATTAAATTTTCCACAAAATGTGTAGAAATATTCGAGTGATCTAAATACCCGTTGGCACCACAATTACAGGTCTCAACACCTATTGATAGAGGTATCAATCATCGAAATCGGAGCATAATTGCAGATTTTCGATTTTTAAAGCTCTGAATTTGTGGGCTATAGTTCAGTTGATTTTTAATAAAATTAAATTTTCCACAAAACGTGTAGAAATAGTCGAGCGATCTAAATACCCGTTGGCACCACAATTACAGGTCTCAACACCTATTGATAGAGGTATCAATCATCGAAATCGGAGCATAATTGCAGATTTTCGATTTTTAAAGGTCTAAATTAGTGGGCTATAGTTCAGTTGATTTTTAATAAAATTAAATTTTCCACAAAACGTGTAGAAATATTCGAGCGATCCAAATACCCGTTGGCACCACAATTACAGGTCTCAACACCTATTGATAGAGGTATCAATCATCGAAATCGGAGCATAATTGCAGATTTTCGATTTTTAAAGCTCTGAATTTGTGGGCTATAGTTCAGTTGATTTTTAATAAAATTAAATTTTCCACAAAATGTGTAGAAATATTCGAGCGATCTAAATACCCGTTGGCACCACAATTACAGGTCTCAACACCTAATGATAGAGGTATCAATCATCGAAATCGGAGCATAATTGCAGATTTTCGATTTTTAAAGCTCTGAATTTGTGGGCTATAGTTCAGTTGATTTTTAATAAAATTAAATTTTCCACAAAACGTGTAGAAATATTCGAGCGATCTAAATACCCGTTGGCACCACAATTACAGGTCTCAACACCTATTGATAGAGGTATCAATCATCGAAATCGGAGCATAATTGCAGATTTTCGATTTTTAAAGCTCTGAATTTGTGGGCTATAGTTCAGTTGATTTTTAATAAAATTAAATTTTCCACAAAACGTGTAGAAATAATCGAGCGATCTAAATACCCGTTGGCACCACAATTACAGGTCTCAACACCTATTGATAGAGGTATCAATCATCGAAATCGGAGCATAATTGCAGATTTTCGATTTTTAAAGGTCTAAATTTGTGGGCTATAGTTCAGTTGATTTTTAATAAAATTAAATTTTCCACAAAACGTGTAGAAATATTCGAGCGATCTAAATACCCGTTGGCACCACAATTACAGGTCTCAACACCTAATGATAGAGGTATCAATCATCGAAATCGGAGCATAATTGCAGATTTTCGATTTTTAAAGCTCTGAATTTGTGGGCTATAGTTGATTTTTAATAAAATTAAATTTTCCACAAAACGTGTAGAAATATTCGAGCGATCCAAATACCCGTTGGCACCACAATTACAGGTCTCAACACCTATTGATAGAGGTATCAATCATCGAAATCGGAGCATAATTGCAGATTTTCGATTTTTAAAGGTCTGAATTTGTGGGCTATAGTTCAGTTGATTTTTAATAAAATTAAATTTTCCACAAAACGTGTAGAAATATTCGAGCGATCTAAATACCCGTTGGCACCACAATTACAGGTCTCAACACCTATTGATAGAGGTATCAATCATCGAAATCGGAGCATAATTGCAGATTTTCGATTTTTAAAGCTCTGAATTTGTGGGCTATAGTTCAGTTGATTTTTAATAAAATTAAATTTTCCACAAAATATGTAGAAATATTCGAGCGATCTAAATACCCGTTGGCATCACAATTACAGGTCTCAACACCTATTGATTTAGGTATCATTCATCGAAATCGAAGCATAATTGCAGATTTTCGATTTTTAAAGCTCTGAATTTGTGGGCTATAGTTCAGTTGATTTTTTAATAAAATTAAATTTTCCACAAAATGTGTAGAAATATTCGAGCGATCTAAATACCCGTTGGCACCACAATTACAGGTCTCAACACCTATTGATAGAGGTATCAATCATCGAAATCGGAGCATAATTGCAGATTTTCGATTTTTAAAGCTCTGAATTTGTGGGCTATAGTTCAGTTGATTTTTAATAAAAATTAAATTTTCCACAAAACGTGTAGAAATAATCGAGCGATCTAAATACCCGTTGGCACCACAATTACAGGTCTCAACACCTATTGATAGAGGTATCAATCATCGAAGTCGAAGCATAATTGCAGATTTTCGATTTTTAAAGCTCTGAATTTGTGGGCTATAGTTCAGTTGATTTTTAATAAAATTAAATGTTCCACAAAACGTGTAGAAATATTCGAGCGATCTAAATACCCGTTGGCACCACAATTACAGGTCTCAACACCTATTGATAGAGGTATCAATCATCGAAATCGCAGCATAATTACAGATTTTTGATTTTTAAAGCTCTGAATTTGTGGGCTATAGTTCAGTTGATTTTTAATAAAATTAAATTTACCACAAAACGTGTAGAAATATTCGAGCGATCTAAATACCCGTTGGCACCACAATTACAGGTCTCAACACCTATTGATAGAGGTATCAATCATCGAAATCGGAGCATAATTGCAGATTTTCGATTTTTAAAGCTCTGAATTTGTGGGCTATAGTTCAGTTGATTTTTAATAAAATTAAATTTTCCACAAAACGGGTAGAAATATTCGAGCGATCTAAATACCCGTTGGCACCACAATTACAGGTCTCAACACCTATTGATAGAGGTATCAATCATCGAAATCGGAGCATAATTGCAGATTTTCGATTTTTAAAGCTCTGAATTTGTGGGCTATAGTTCAGTTGATTTTTAATAAAATTAAATTTTCCACAAAATATGTAGAAATATTTGAGCGATCTAAATACCCGTTGGCATCACAATTACAGGTCTCAACACCTATTGATTTAGGTATCATTCATCGAAATCGAAGCATAATTGCAGATTTTCGATTTTTAAAGGTCTGAATTTGTGGGCTATAGTTCAGTTGATTTTTTAATAAAATTAAATTTTCCACAAAATGTGTAGAAATATTCGAGCGATCTAAATACCCGTTGGCACCACAATTACAGGTCTCAACACCTATTGATAGAGGTATCAATCATCGAAATCGGAGCATAATTGCAGATTTTCGATTTTTAAAGCTCTGAATTTGTGGGCTATAGTTCAGTTGATTTTTAATAAAAATTAAATTTTCCACAAAACGTGTAGAAATAATCGAGCGATCTAAATACCCGTTGGCACCACAATTACAGGTCTCAACACCTATTGATAGAGGTATCAATCATCGAAGTCGAAGCATAATTGCAGATTTTTGATTTTTAAAGCTCTGAATTTGTGGGCTATAGTTCAGTTGATTTTTAATAAAATTAAATGTTCCACAAAATGTGTAGAAATATTCGAGCGATCTAAATACCCGTCGGCATCACAATTACAGGTTTCAACACCTAATGATAGAGGTATCAATCATCGAAATCGGAGCATAATTGCAGATTTTCGATTTTTAAAGGTCTGAATTTGTGGGCTATAGTTCAGTTGATTTTTAATAAAATTAAATTTTCCACAAAATGTGTAGAAATATTCGAGCGATCCAAATACCCGTTGGCACCACAATTACAGGTCTCAACACTTATTGATAGAGGTATCAATCATCGAAATCGGAGCATAATTGCAGATTTTCGATTTTTAAAGCTCTGAATTTGTGGGCTATAGTTCAGTTGATTTTTAATAATATTAAATTTCCCACAAAATGTGTAGAAATATTCGAGCGATCTAAATACCCGTTGGCACCACAATTACAGGTCTCAACACCTATTGATAGAGGTATCAATCATCGAAATCGGAGCATAATTGCAGATTTTCGATTTTTAAAGCTCTGAATTTGTGGGCTATAGTTCAGTTGATTTTTAATAAAATTAAATTTTCCACAAAACGTGTAGAAATAATCGAGCGATCTAAATACCCGTTGGCACCACAATTACAGGTCTCAACACCTATTGATAGAGGTATCAATCATCGAAGTCGAAGCATAATTGCAGATTTTTGATTTTTAAAGCTCTGAATTTGTGGGCTATAGTTCAGTTGATTTTTAATAAAATTAAATGTTCCACAAAATGTGTAGAAATATTCGAGCGATCTAAATACCCGTCGGCATCACAATTACAGGTTTCAACACCTAATGATAGAGGTATCAATCATCGAAATCGGAGCATAATTGCAGATTTTCGATTTTTAAAGCTCTGAATTTGTGGGCTATAGTTCAGTTGATTTTTAATAAAATTAAATTTTCCACAAAACGTGTAGAAATAATCGAGCGATCTAAATACCCGTTGGCACCACAATTACAGGTCTCAACACCTATTGATAGAGGTATCAATCATCGAAGTCGAAGCATAATTGCAGATTTTTGATTTTTAAAGCTCTGAATTTGTGGGCTATAGTTCAGTTGATTTTTAATAAAATTAAATGTTCCACAAAATGTGTAGAAATATTCGAGCGATCTAAATACCCGTCGGCATCACAATTACAGGTTTCAACACCTAATGATAGAGGTATCAATCATCGAAATCGGAGCATAATTGCAGATTTTCGATTTTTAAAGGTCTGAATTTGTGGGCTATAGTTCAGTTGATTTTTAATAAAATTAAATTTTCCACAAAATGTGTAGAAATATTCGAGCGATCCAAATACCCGTTGGCACCACAATTACAGGTCTCAACACTTATTGATAGAGGTATCAATCATCGAAATCGGAGCATAATTGCAGATTTTCGATTTTTAAAGCTCTGAATTTGTGGGCTATAGTTCAGTTGATTTTTAATAATATTAAATTTCCCACAAAATGTGTAGAAATATTCGAGCGATCTAAATACCCGTTGGCACCACAATTACAGGTCTCAACACCTATTGATAGAGGTATCAATCATCGAAATCGGAGCATAATTGCAGATTTTCGATTTTTAAAGCTCTGAATTTGTGGGCTATAGTTCAGTTGATTTTTAATAAAATTAAATTTTCCACAAAACGTGTAGAAATAATCGAGCGATCTAAATACCCGTTGGCACCACAATTACAGGTCTCAACACCTATTGATAGAGGTATCAATCATCGAAGTCGAAGCATAATTGCAGATTTTTGATTTTTAAAGCTCTGAATTTGTGGGCTATAGTTCAGTTGATTTTTAATAAAATTAAATGTTCCACAAAATGTGTAGAAATATTCGAGCGATCTAAATACCCGTTGGCACCCCAATTACAGGTCTCAACTCCTATTGATAGAGGTATCAATCATCGAAATCGGAGCATAATTGCAGATTTTCGATTTTTAAAGCTCTGAATTTGTGGGCTATAGTTCAGTTGATTTTTAATAAAATTAAATTTTCCACAAAACGTGTAGAAATAATCGAGCGATCTAAATACCCGTTGGCACCACAATTACAGGTCTCAACACCTATTGATAGAGGTATCAATCATCGAAGTCGAAGCATAATTGCAGATTTTTGATTTTTAAAGCTCTGAATTTGTGGGCTATAGTTCAGTTGATTTTTAATAAAATTAAATGTTCCACAAAATGTGTAGAAATATTCGAGCGATCTAAATACCCGTCGGCATCACAATTACAGGTTTCAACACCTAATGATAGAGGTATCAATCATCGAAATCGGAGCATAATTGCAGATTTTCGATTTTTAAAGGTCTGAATTTGTGGGCTATAGTTCAGTTGATTTTTAATAAAATTAAATTTTCCACAAAATGTGTAGAAATATTCGAGCGATCCAAATACCCGTTGGCACCACAATTACAGGTCTCAACACTTATTGATAGAGGTATCAATCATCGAAATCGGAGCATAATTGCAGATTTTCGATTTTTAAAGCTCTGAATTTGTGGGCTATAGTTCAGTTGATTTTTAATAATATTAAATTTCCCACAAAATGTGTAGAAATATTCGAGCGATCTAAATACCCGTTGGCACCACAATTACAGGTCTCAACACCTATTGATAGAGGTATCAATCATCGAAATCGGAGCATAATTGCAGATTTTCGATTTTTAAAGCTCTGAATTTGTGGGCTATAGTTCAGTTGATTTTTAATAAAATTAAATGTTCCACAAAATGTGTAGAAATATTCGAGCGATCTAAATACCCGTTGGCACCCCAATTACAGGTCTCAACTCCTATTGATAGAGGTATCAATCATCGAAATCGGAGCATAATTGCAGATTTTCGATTTTTAAAGCTCTGAATTTGTGGGCTATAGTTCAGTTGATTTTTTAATAAAATTAAATTTTCCACAAAATGTGTAGAAATATTCGAGCGATCTAAATACCCGTTGGCACCACAATTACAGGTCTCAACACCTATTGATAGAGGTATCAATCATCGAAATCGGAGCATAATTGCAGATTTTCGATTTTTAAAGCTCTGAATTTGTGGGCTATAGTTCAGTTGATTTTTAATAAAAATTAAATTTTCCACAAAACGTGTAGAAATAATCGAGCGATCTAAATACCCGTTGGCACCACAATTACAGGTCTCAACACCTATTGATAGAGGTATCAATCATCGAAGTCGAAGCATAATTGCAGATTTTCGATTTTTAAAGCTCTGAATTTGTGGGCTATAGTTCAGTTGATTTTTAATAAAATTAAATGTTCCACAAAACGTGTAGAAATATTCGAGCGATCTAAATACCCGTTGGCACCACAATTACAGGTCTCAACACCTATTGATAGAGGTATCAATCATCGAAATCGCAGCATAATTACAGATTTTTGATTTTTAAAGCTCTGAATTTGTGGGCTATAGTTCAGTTGATTTTTAATAAAATTAAATTTACCACAAAACGTGTAGAAATATTCGAGCGATCTAAATACCCGTTGGCACCACAATTACAGGTCTCAACACCTATTGATAGAGGTATCAATCATCGAAATCGGAGCATAATTGCAGATTTTCGATTTTTAAAGCTCTGAATTTGTGGGCTATAGTTCAGTTGATTTTTAATAAAATTAAATTTTCCACAAAACGGGTAGAAATATTCGAGCGATCTAAATACCCGTTGGCACCACAATTACAGGTCTCAACACCTATTGATAGAGGTATCAATCATCGAAATCGGAGCATAATTGCAGATTTTCGATTTTTAAAGCTCTGAATTTGTGGGCTATAGTTCAGTTGATTTTTAATAAAATTAAATTTTCCACAAAATATGTAGAAATATTTGAGCGATCTAAATACCCGTTGGCATCACAATTACAGGTCTCAACACCTATTGATTTAGGTATCATTCATCGAAATCGAAGCATAATTGCAGATTTTCGATTTTTAAAGGTCTGAATTTGTGGGCTATAGTTCAGTTGATTTTTTAATAAAATTAAATTTTCCACAAAATGTGTAGAAATATTCGAGCGATCTAAATACCCGTTGGCACCACAATTACAGGTCTCAACACCTATTGATAGAGGTATCAATCATCGAAATCGGAGCATAATTGCAGATTTTCGATTTTTAAAGCTCTGAATTTGTGGGCTATAGTTCAGTTGATTTTTAATAAAAATTAAATTTTCCACAAAACGTGTAGAAATAATCGAGCGATCTAAATACCCGTTGGCACCACAATTACAGGTCTCAACACCTATTGATAGAGGTATCAATCATCGAAGTCGAAGCATAATTGCAGATTTTTGATTTTTAAAGCTCTGAATTTGTGGGCTATAGTTCAGTTGATTTTTAATAAAATTAAATGTTCCACAAAATGTGTAGAAATATTCGAGCGATCTAAATACCCGTCGGCATCACAATTACAGGTTTCAACACCTAATGATAGAGGTATCAATCATCGAAATCGGAGCATAATTGCAGATTTTCGATTTTTAAAGGTCTGAATTTGTGGGCTATAGTTCAGTTGATTTTTAATAAAATTAAATTTTCCACAAAATGTGTAGAAATATTCGAGCGATCCAAATACCCGTTGGCACCACAATTACAGGTCTCAACACTTATTGATAGAGGTATCAATCATCGAAATCGGAGCATAATTGCAGATTTTCGATTTTTAAAGCTCTGAATTTGTGGGCTATAGTTCAGTTGATTTTTAATAATATTAAATTTCCCACAAAATGTGTAGAAATATTCGAGCGATCTAAATACCCGTTGGCACCACAATTACAGGTCTCAACACCTATTGATAGAGGTATCAATCATCGAAATCGGAGCATAATTGCAGATTTTCGATTTTTAAAGCTCTGAATTTGTGGGCTATAGTTCAGTTGATTTTTAATAAAATTAAATTTTCCACAAAATGTGTAGAAATATTCGAGCGATCTAAATACCCGTTGGCACCACAATTACAGGTCTCAACACCTAATGATAGAGGTATCAATCATCGAAATCGGAGCATAATTGCAGATTTTCGATTTTTAAAGCTCTGAATTTGTGGGCTATAGTTCAGTTGATTTTTAATAAAATTAAATTTTCCACAAAACGTGTAGAAATATTCGAGCGATCTAAATACCCGTTGGCACCACAATTACAGGTCTCAACACCTATTGATAGAGGTATCAATCATCGAAATCGGAGCATAATTGCAGATTTTCGATTTTTAAAGCTCTGAATTTGTGGGCTATAGTTCAGTTGATTTTTAATAAAATTAAATTTTCCACAAAACGTGTAGAAATAATCGAGCGATCTAAATACCCGTTGGCACCACAATTACAGGTCTCAACACCTATTGATAGAGGTATCAATCATCGAAATCGGAGCATAATTGCAGATTTTCGATTTTTAAAGGTCTAAATTTGTGGGCTATAGTTCAGTTGATTTTTAATAAAATTAAATTTTCCACAAAACGTGTAGAAATATTCGAGCGATCTAAATACCCGTTGGCACCACAATTACAGGTCTCAACACCTAATGATAGAGGTATCAATCATCGAAATCGGAGCATAATTGCAGATTTTCGATTTTTAAAGCTCTGAATTTGTGGGCTATAGTTGATTTTTAATAAAATTAAATTTTCCACAAAACGTGTAGAAATATTCGAGCGATCCAAATACCCGTTGGCACCACAATTACAGGTCTCAACACCTATTGATAGAGGTATCAATCATCGAAATCGGAGCATAATTGCAGATTTTCGATTTTTAAAGGTCTGAATTTGTGGGCTATAGTTCAGTTGATTTTTAATAAAATTAAATTTTCCACAAAACGTGTAGAAATATTCGAGCGATCTAAATACCCGTTGGCACCACAATTACAGGTCTCAACACCTATTGATAGAGGTATCAATCATCGAAATCGGAGCATAATTGCAGATTTTCGATTTTTAAAGCTCTGAATTTGTGGGCTATAGTTCAGTTGATTTTTAATAAAATTAAATTTTCCACAAAATATGTAGAAATATTCGAGCGATCTAAATACCCGTTGGCATCACAATTACAGGTCTCAACACCTATTGATTTAGGTATCATTCATCGAAATCGAAGCATAATTGCAGATTTTCGATTTTTAAAGCTCTGAATTTGTGGGCTATAGTTCAGTTGATTTTTTAATAAAATTAAATTTTCCACAAAATGTGTAGAAATATTCGAGCGATCTAAATACCCGTTGGCACCACAATTACAGGTCTCAACACCTATTGATAGAGGTATCAATCATCGAAATCGGAGCATAATTGCAGATTTTCGATTTTTAAAGCTCTGAATTTGTGGGCTATAGTTCAGTTGATTTTTAATAAAAATTAAATTTTCCACAAAACGTGTAGAAATAATCGAGCGATCTAAATACCCGTTGGCACCACAATTACAGGTCTCAACACCTATTGATAGAGGTATCAATCATCGAAGTCGAAGCATAATTGCAGATTTTCGATTTTTAAAGCTCTGAATTTGTGGGCTATAGTTCAGTTGATTTTTAATAAAATTAAATGTTCCACAAAACGTGTAGAAATATTCGAGCGATCTAAATACCCGTTGGCACCACAATTACAGGTCTCAACACCTATTGATAGAGGTATCAATCATCGAAATCGCAGCATAATTACAGATTTTTGATTTTTAAAGCTCTGAATTTGTGGGCTATAGTTCAGTTGATTTTTAATAAAATTAAATTTACCACAAAACGTGTAGAAATATTCGAGCGATCTAAATACCCGTTGGCACCACAATTACAGGTCTCAACACCTATTGATAGAGGTATCAATCATCGAAATCGGAGCATAATTGCAGATTTTCGATTTTTAAAGCTCTGAATTTGTGGGCTATAGTTCAGTTGATTTTTAATAAAATTAAATTTTCCACAAAACGGGTAGAAATATTCGAGCGATCTAAATACCCGTTGGCACCACAATTACAGGTCTCAACACCTATTGATAGAGGTATCAATCATCGAAATCGGAGCATAATTGCAGATTTTCGATTTTTAAAGCTCTGAATTTGTGGGCTATAGTTCAGTTGATTTTTAATAAAATTAAATTTTCCACAAAATATGTAGAAATATTTGAGCGATCTAAATACCCGTTGGCATCACAATTACAGGTCTCAACACCTATTGATTTAGGTATCATTCATCGAAATCGAAGCATAATTGCAGATTTTCGATTTTTAAAGGTCTGAATTTGTGGGCTATAGTTCAGTTGATTTTTTAATAAAATTAAATTTTCCACAAAATGTGTAGAAATATTCGAGCGATCTAAATACCCGTTGGCACCACAATTACAGGTCTCAACACCTATTGATAGAGGTATCAATCATCGAAATCGGAGCATAATTGCAGATTTTCGATTTTTAAAGCTCTGAATTTGTGGGCTATAGTTCAGTTGATTTTTAATAAAAATTAAATTTTCCACAAAACGTGTAGAAATAATCGAGCGATCTAAATACCCGTTGGCACCACAATTACAGGTCTCAACACCTATTGATAGAGGTATCAATCATCGAAGTCGAAGCATAATTGCAGATTTTTGATTTTTAAAGCTCTGAATTTGTGGGCTATAGTTCAGTTGATTTTTAATAAAATTAAATGTTCCACAAAATGTGTAGAAATATTCGAGCGATCTAAATACCCGTCGGCATCACAATTACAGGTTTCAACACCTAATGATAGAGGTATCAATCATCGAAATCGGAGCATAATTGCAGATTTTCGATTTTTAAAGGTCTGAATTTGTGGGCTATAGTTCAGTTGATTTTTAATAAAATTAAATTTTCCACAAAATGTGTAGAAATATTCGAGCGATCCAAATACCCGTTGGCACCACAATTACAGGTCTCAACACTTATTGATAGAGGTATCAATCATCGAAATCGGAGCATAATTGCAGATTTTCGATTTTTAAAGCTCTGAATTTGTGGGCTATAGTTCAGTTGATTTTTAATAATATTAAATTTACCACAAAATGTGTAGAAATATTCGAGCGATCTAAATACCCGTTGGCACCACAATTACAGGTCTCAACACCTATTGATAGAGGTATCAATCATCGAAATCGGAGCATAATTGCAGATTTTCGATTTTTAAAGCTCTGAATTTGTGGGCTATAGTTCAGTTGATTTTTAATAAAATTAAATGTTCCACAAAATGTGTAGAAATATTCGAGCGATCTAAATACCCGTTGGCACCCCAATTACAGGTCTCAACTCCTATTGATAGAGGTATCAATCATCGAAATCGGAGCATAATTGCAGATTTTCGATTTTTAAAGCTCTGAATTTGTGGGCTATAGTTCAGTTGATTTTTTAATAAAATTAAATTTTCCACAAAATGTGTAGAAATATTCGAGCGATCTAAATACCCGTTGGCACCACAATTACAGGTCTCAACACCTATTGATAGAGGTATCAATCATCGAAATCGGAGCATAATTGCAGATTTTCGATTTTTAAAGCTCTGAATTTGTGGGCTATAGTTCAGTTGATTTTTAATAAAAATTAAATTTTCCACAAAACGTGTAGAAATAATCGAGCGATCTAAATACCCGTTGGCACCACAATTACAGGTCTCAACACCTATTGATAGAGGTATCAATCATCGAAGTCGAAGCATAATTGCAGATTTTCGATTTTTAAAGCTCTGAATTTGTGGGCTATAGTTCAGTTGATTTTTAATAAAATTAAATGTTCCACAAAACGTGTAGAAATATTCGAGCGATCTAAATACCCGTTGGCACCACAATTACAGGTCTCAACACCTATTGATAGAGGTATCAATCATCGAAATCGCAGCATAATTACAGATTTTTGATTTTTAAAGCTCTGAATTTGTGGGCTATAGTTCAGTTGATTTTTAATAAAATTAAATTTACCACAAAACGTGTAGAAATATTCGAGCGATCTAAATACCCGTTGGCACCACAATTACAGGTCTCAACACCTATTGATAGAGGTATCAATCATCGAAATCGGAGCATAATTGCAGATTTTCGATTTTTAAAGCTCTGAATTTGTGGGCTATAGTTCAGTTGATTTTTAATAAAATTAAATTTTCCACAAAACGGGTAGAAATATTCGAGCGATCTAAATACCCGTTGGCACCACAATTACAGGTCTCAACACCTATTGATAGAGGTATCAATCATCGAAATCGGAGCATAATTGCAGATTTTCGATTTTTAAAGCTCTGAATTTGTGGGCTATAGTTCAGTTGATTTTTAATAAAATTAAATTTTCCACAAAATGTGTAGAAATATTCGAGCGATCTAAATACCCGTTGGCACCACAATTACAGGTCTCAACACCTATTGATAGAGGTATCAATCATCGAAATCGGAGCATAATTGCAGATTTTCGATTTTTAAAGCTCTGAATTTGTGGGCTATAGTTCAGTTGATTTTTAATAAAAATTAAATTTTCCACAAAACGTGTAGAAATAATCGAGCGATCTAAATACCCGTTGGCACCACAATTACAGGTCTCAACACCTATTGATAGAGGTATCAATCATCGAAGTCGAAGCATAATTGCAGATTTTTGATTTTTAAAGCTCTGAATTTGTGGGCTATAGTTCAGTTGATTTTTAATAAAATTAAATGTTCCACAAAATGTGTAGAAATATTCGAGCGATCTAAATACCCGTCGGCATCACAATTACAGGTTTCAACACCTAATGATAGAGGTATCAATCATCGAAATCGGAGCATAATTGCAGATTTTCGATTTTTAAAGGTCTGAATTTGTGGGCTATAGTTCAGTTGATTTTTAATAAAATTAAATTTTCCACAAAATGTGTAGAAATATTCGAGCGATCCAAATACCCGTTGGCACCACAATTACAGGTCTCAACACTTATTGATAGAGGTATCAATCATCGAAATCGGAGCATAATTGCAGATTTTCGATTTTTAAAGCTCTGAATTTGTGGGCTATAGTTCAGTTGATTTTTAATAATATTAAATTTCCCACAAAATGTGTAGAAATATTCGAGCGATCTAAATACCCGTTGGCACCACAATTACAGGTCTCAACACCTATTGATAGAGGTATCAATCATCGAAATCGGAGCATAATTGCAGATTTTCGATTTTTAAAGCTCTGAATTTGTGGGCTATAGTTCAGTTGATTTTTAATAAAATTAAATGTTCCACAAAATGTGTAGAAATATTCGAGCGATCTAAATACCCGTTGGCACCCCAATTACAGGTCTCAACTCCTATTGATAGAGGTATCAATCATCGAAATCGGAGCATAATTGCAGATTTTCGATTTTTAAAGCTCTGAATTTGTGAGCTATTGTTCAGTTCATTTTAAATAACTACAATAATATTATAATTAGTCTTAGATACTATCGATACAAAATTAGTGATAGTTCAGTGCATGGCAATAGGCAGTGAAAATCGCATATGACCGTAAATTACGGTAGTGCTTTATAACAAAAACTTTGGTGACAGCGGAGGGATCAAGCTGTGAAACATGAGCTTGATTACCAGGAAATATAAATTAAATTTATACGGTGAAACTGTAAGCCATGATTAAAAGTTAATATCCATATAAACAACGGTCAATAATACCGCTCAATTCACTAACTTCCATGGACTTTCTATTTTTTGTCAAGTGACCTTCATAACGTGAAATATATCACATATTTCGAAATCACATATTCAATGAATGGCAACATGTGCAAATAATGATAAATAGATTAAAAATAATAACGACCTACGACAATCTCAGATGAATTTCACCTCATTCATCATTATTCATTCAGACGAATCCTGTAATAAATGCAAACTTTAACCAATGAGGAAACAACATATTGCAACCTGTTCTACCATCCCATCCATCAAATTAAAATACAAAATATGGATCTAAGCAGAAATTCATAGAACTACGAAATAATTAGGAAATAACTAATTATTTTAATTTATCTGTAACTCAATTATTATACAGTTTTAAGCAGATTACCTGCCTATTTCATATCTTTCCTTTTAGTTACTATATTGTATTTATGTTATCTCCATCTGGATCAGTCGAAGAAAATCAATCAGATCAATTAGATATTCTGATAATAAATATCCGTGAAAATTCGTTTCGTATCCAGCCGAAACACAATCTAAAACATAATTATCACCGGGTGAGTCACTTTATTATAATTCAGTTGACTCAAACGACCAAAATACTGACTCTAATAATTTGTTACGTGTTCTCCGTAAACAGACTCGACAGATAGCGATTTAAATATTAGCATCAAAACAATAAATAAAATGTCGATTCAAACTGATCATAATATACCAAATAATTCGAACATGGCTGAACTAAATGTTAATATTGCCGTAAAAATATTCCGGAATTCGACGTTAATTCTGATGAATTGCACTGCTTCATTTCTTGTTGTGACATAATTTATACCATATTAAAACGATCAGAAACTAATTCATTTTTAAATATTTTGAAACCCCGTCTTAAAGGCAAAGCTTATTAAATTATAAAGTATCAAAAAATTAATTATTCTACCTGTCATTTATGATATTCTACCAATAACAATCTCGCATTTTTATTGTGTTTCAGAAATCAGAGGAGATAATTAAAGAGCAAATTGAGGATAAAGGTTTTAAGTAAATAATTTAGGGTTTCATTATGTCTCGAAAAATAATTTGAATGGGAATTGGAAAGTCCAGTTTAGACAAACGTTTGGATATTTAATCCAGACAACTAAGAGTGCCATATGTATGCAATAAGTACAAAAAACACAACATTCTACTATAATAGGACAAAGGCCTACCTGAGAAAATAAGCAACAATAATAGTTCAACTGTTAAACAACGTTTAAGAGAAGAGGAAACTAAACTACTTATGCCCAGTTGCACAAATAAAGAGGCAACAGCCAGTTAAGAAATACTTCATCTTTTTCTTCAAATATGAAAATACGATTTGTTTCATAATACAAAATCAATGCAAGCTGATTATTTTTCTTTTTTACTTGAACAATGTAACTGGAGAATTAAATATTTGACTACCAGATTTCGTTTTACTAAATATTTAACTGAATGATAAATATTTCTACGTAAAAATAAAACAAATTTAACTGGCGTTGAATTCATATTATGAAACAAGTCGCATTTTCCTAACAGAAGAAAAAGAGAAAATATTAGTTAAGTGGGTGTTGGCTTTTTTTTTGTGCAACTGGGCATAAGTAACCAAAAATGTAAAGAAAATCATGACAAAACTTGTTACGGATGTACAGGTTTAAATCTTCTTATTTCTAAGAAGCTGTAAATTGGATCAGGTAAATAAATGGTTTTAAAACATTGATTATTTCAACTTTGAACAGCAGGCATAAAAAACTGAAATTAAATGATTGATCATCTCACAAAATATGAAGCGAAAGAAAGCTGCACCCTTCCTTTTAAAATCCTTTAATTATTCAAATGGCCCGCAACAATATGTACGCCACTTTCAAGAAAAGGATATGATTTCAATAAGGGTTTGGAATACGTAAGACTAATGGGTTATGGGATACGAGATTTACCAATGACCGTTACGAAATTAGATTGATGCATATAATCAATGCAGATCGTATATGAAAAATAGTTTAGTGAACTATTGAGTAACATAATTATGTTAACACTACTCAACATTTTTGATTCGTGTCATTTTCTTATATATTTCAGCTGACACATTAAAATATATTAGATTATGCAATATTATCAGATTTATTTTCATATCCTGTTTAGGTACAAAGAAATACTGCACTTGAATAAAATCATCTTAAGATTATATTTTGTGCTTGCATGGTGTTAAATTGCTGGAAAACATGTTGATGACATTATTTATAAAAGGATAATGTTCTTAAAAGAGCTTTTCCTTTATATGCATAAAGTTCAAAAGATAATACTTAAAACGATATATGTACATATGTGTAATTATATGGTGATAAAGTTTTAGATTGTTCAAAAGCATAATTCTATATGTGTCGGAGAAAATAAAGATTTTCGTGTCTCTGTGTACATATTAAAGAAGATTTTTTTTTTTTTTTGACAATATCTCGGTATCACATAATTGTTCCAAGAGTATAAGGAGTACATGTTATGGTAAATTTATGTGTTTTTGTGTACATATTTTATCCGAAACGATTTATCCATTTATTCATTTTATATCAGACAAGAGGAAAAACAATCAAAAGATGTATATTTGTGGTTTTATATTACTTAAAAATTAAAGTTCTTAAGGATATCAATTACCACAATCAATACGGAATAATAATAATCATAGTAGTTATTTTAAAAAAAGTGTCTGCTTACTCCATCATCAACATCGTACTAAACAGAAATTCAGTTTCTCTTAAAAATGTTTCAATAAACCACTTTACTTTTGTAATATTAACAGTTTACTATACCACTCTTGTGAATAACACAATAATTGTTTTTTAAGCTTTTCTTGTTCAAAAAATTAAAATTAAATTTCCAAACTTCCAACTTTCAAGTTATTTTCTGACAATTTATATAATTTAGAAGGAAGGATCCCGAACCCGGAAATTCAAAAAAAATATCGATGCATGTACATTTCACATATGTTACTATGCAATTTTTGACGTGTCTTTGTTTTCATTATATATGGGGGGTAAACAAAAATTTTAATGTGAAATTTATTTGAGTAAAGCAATATGTCTCTGGATATTATAAATGTTATGTTTTAAAAACTGTAAAATTCAAACCAAATTAAATAAAGATTTTTGGATTGAAAAAAAATGTAAACAACTAATTTTTAATATGAATTTTAATTTCAATTTTAATTAAATAGTAATGAACTTGATCAAACATGCCGCACGCCATATTGATTTAAAGCTATAAAATAAAAATAAAAAAGTTCAAAATTTTTTTATTTTCATTATGTTAAATATTGCGTAAATTTTTTGAAATTTATTTGCTGTATAACCTATGCAATCCTAGAAAAATGTATAGTCGCCAAGATCAGGCCAAAAAATGTTTAGGTTTTTGAGTTATGGGACTTAAAAGTTTCCAAGTGACCGAAAACTAATTGGATTTAATATGTCATTTGAATCGTCAATATTTAAAAATAAATTATATCTACATAGTATGCTTTTGTTAATAGCAAGCCATAGAGCCAATTTACACATGCTTTCTTGCATCAGTTTCTTTCCTCGTTTCTTTACCCCTCTCTCTATAAACTGATTTCGAAGGTCCCATTTTTGTGATTCTTTTTTCAACAAAATTTGTTTGTGATTCTTGTGTTTCTCTGCACTAACACAAACAAAAAGTTGTATAAAATTTCCGAAGGTCAAATTTTTATTTCTAAACCAAGTATGAGACGACGTGGACTATGATACTGGAAATATTCTTACACATACATAGAAAAATAATTCAAAAGAATCACGTTTCAAGAAAACGCGTGTAAATGCAAGTTGGTTTTTTGAAAGCAGAGAAACGTAATGCAAGAAAGCATGTGTAAATTGGCTCCCACTGTGTATTTGACATTTCTGTGACGTTTTATTGACATTTTAATGATTGAAATTTCAACGAAATATTGATCGATACATTATTTGTGAATTGCTTTATTAAAATCGGGTTTAAAGGTGTTATTTCTGAGCAATAAATTCTCTTAGTATAAGGTCGTATGTAAACCTCAATAGCAAATTGTTGTGGGACGCCATTATGGTGGAGCAAGTTTTGGAGAAAAGCGCTGGGAGATACATAAAATGAAATTGTATGTGGCGAGAGGTGGGATTCGGTGCCAAAAAAATAATGTATAGTGAGAATAATATCTCAGCGAAACTTATTTTTACATCGTTGTGCGCAGCCAACAGTGAAGTAGTTAAAAAAAATTAAAAATTCAAAGAAGGGTCGGCTGAGTAATAGTTTTAAAAACAAAAAAAATTATACATAAAGATATATGAAATATGATTCCATTAAATAATGTAATTTATATTGGAAAATATTAAAAATTCTCATTATTTTATAGGTAAATTCTAAAATAACATGCGAAATTAAAAAAATATAAAAAATATTAACAACACCACTGGATATGTAAGATTATACCCATTTAAGGTACTACGAACTAGGCATATTTAGAAAGAAATATCATTTTTCGTGTTACAGCAAAACAACAAAAAACTCGATTTTAAATTTCAATTAGTTCGAGGCAAGCTAATGACATTAAAATTATCTTAAATGTTATCGAAAGTTCTAGTGCTAGTGTGTTATCTAAATTAAAATTACATTAATTATTATAAATTAATCTGAGGAAAAACATAATTCAAAATAGACAAATTTTAACCTCAAAATGTAAACAAACTAGCCTAATAACATCGCTGTGTTTACGCCATTTGATTTGATGTGCGAGAGCTGTCAGAATTTCGCTGAGATATTATTTTCACTATACGTTAATTGTGTTTTACTACTTTGTAATCTTGAATGATCCACGGTGACGCCAAGCTCTGAGTGAATAATCATATCGATCAATTCTGACGTTTCTCACATATCACTGTCGGATTTTCAACAGTATACAAGAGATGTATAACTGGATCTAATTGTAACAGGTCGCAGAAGAAAACACGTTTCAGTTCTAAGTAATCAAACAAGGGAATCTTTTGAACTGTCAAATTCATAGGTATATCTCGACTTCCACTCCACTTTTATTGATAAAACAAATTGGTAATTATTCCTCATAAAAAGTACAACAAATTCATAGTAAATTAAATTATAAAGGTTGCATCTCTAATTTTTAGGGGATGAAATTACCTTTTTTCACAAATTAAGGGGTGATTTTAACGCCTAAATAGGGCTCTTGGTTGCCGATAAGAAAAATGATTTTGTTAAGGTCTCAGAGAATACTATAACTTTTATAATTTTTATAATTTTTTGAATTTGGCAACTCAAAAGCTGTGATTTGGTGGCATGAAAGTAGAAAATTTATATTGTCGTGTACAATTGTGATATTGGGGAAGAGGTCTCCAAATTTAAGAAAATGCCTGTGCAAAACTAACAGAAAATGGTTGTAAAATATAAATGGTTGGTTTGGTGATCTTTAACGGACGCTTTGTGGGAAAAGTGTTGTACGAGGAGCCAGATAGACCCCAATTTTTTATTTTTGTTTTAGAACGGCATTTCATTGTGATATAACGAATTGAGAAATATAAAATTTAGTATTGTATAAACAATAAATATAAAAATTAAGAAAAAATATGTACAATGGGTACTGTTAGGCTAATACAGCCTAATGCATAAAGATGGCAGCATTAGATAATTAACGGTTTTATTTTTAATTTATAACTTCTAAATTTTGGTTTCACTTAAACTGTACAAATAAAGTTTTCTCAATTTATGTAGTCCTACGTTAATAGATCGTGTCTCGGATACAAGCTCGTCGGTTTTTTTTCCTCGGTAAAACACTCTGACTGGGGTGAAATGGATTTTGAGATTGATTGATTACGATATTGATGGATATATACAGGGCCCTCCCTCCGTACAAACCCTTTACACATACAAGACCGAAGGGAAGGAAAGGTATATTAATATTAAAGACTCGACCCGATTCCAGACACCTAAGTAAATTTGTTTAGTTGTTTTTTGAACTTGGTTAAAAGACAACACAATGTTTCCTATTACAGTGCCTCCTGTTGTAACCGCAAGATCTTAAAATCCTTAATTTAATTAATTATTAATTATGTTTTTTTGTGTCTCCACTGTTTTTCCCATTGCCGGTTGGACGGTGGGAGGGCCGAGATTTATTTCCATCATCATGTTTCCAATCGGTCATCCAAATTTGTACTAACCTGAGCCAATGTTGCTTGACATTGTTGTTGAAGTTGTTGCGTTTCTTCTATGTTGGTTACTCGCCCCCCATGAACTCGCTAACGGTAAGATATATAGATTAAAACAAAAATTTGTTTTTGTATTAGATTTATCAAGCAGATAGAAATAAAACATTTACGTTTTTCATTATATTAGTTTGTTTCTTATCTAAAAGATATAGCTTATCGAAGGAAGCTACATTAGACCAGTAAATAGTAAATATGCAAACAGTAAACAGTAAAGTTCATCACAATTAGGGCATCCAATTTTTGGCCAAAATGTAATTCCGGAATTTTCGAATTCTAATGTTCTCGATTCCGGAATTCTATAAATTCTACCAAGTCTATAAACGTTATAAATTCTAATATACATATTTATAAATTCTATAAATGTTTTAAATTTTATAAATTAAATGAATTCTATAAATTATATACATAAACTCAAAAAATTTTATAAATTCAATGTGTTCTATGAATTGTTTCAAGTTCTATAAATTCTAGTTAAAAATTCAAATTTTACTTATTCTAAAATTTTCAGAATTCCTGTAATTTCTATAAATTTTATAATTGCAAAAATTTCGAATGTTTCGACAGATCATATAAACCTTAATAATTCTATAAATTTAATATTGTCTATAAATCCTATGCATAAAGTTTTAAAAGTCAGTAAATCCTTTACATTATACAAAGAATTCTATTATTTCTTCACTTCTTATTAATTTTGTAAATTCGATAAATTCTATAAATTTTAAGTCTGTAAATATTATAAATACTAATATGTATACAGGTTATAGGTTTTAACTATAAATTCTATAAATTCAATACATTTAATAAGTTTTAATATGTCTATAAAACTTATAGAGTGTTTTTAAAATTTAAGAATTTTATAAATTCTTTAAAATCTACAAATCCTATAACTTTCATAAATTCTATAAATTTTATCAATAATATAAATTCTTAAAATATGTAAATTCTTTGTGTTCTATTTATAAATATATCTGTTTTAATAATTTTACAAACTCAAATTTTACTTGTTTTACAGATCCAAAAGTTTGGAAAATCCTATAAACTTAAGCAATTACAGAATTTCAATAATTTCTATAAATTTAATAAGTTCTATAATTTCTATGTGTAAAGTTTAAAAATTCAGTAGGTGCGTTAAATTCTACAAATCTCATGAATTCTTTAGTTATTATAAATTCTGTAAATTCTCCAAAATCTATAAATGTTATAAATCTATATTATATAATATACAAGAACTAGTGGTCGTCCAGTGGGTCGAAATTCGACCGTAATTCATAAAATTTTTAAATTTGAGAGTTATTGAGGTTCTTTTGTCAAAGAGTATACTATAATCATTGCATATATTTGTTTTGAATTTTGCGTGTACAAATACGTCATTAGCATGTATTCTTTGCCTTAATTCCCTGCAATACCTATGTATGAAATTTAAAATTAAAAGTTATTAATAGTTGAAAATAAAACACAATTACAGTTTGTATTCGTATTTGTTTTTTGATATAATTCTTTGTCAGTTTTTCATGTTATTATTCAATCAAATAAACGCAAATATCCTTGGGTTTTTTTATTTTCCTACTGACCAGGTTTCCCCAAGGGTTCACAGTTATTTTGTCCATCTTATTCGAATGATATAAAATTTAAATAAAAAATTAATTCAAAATAAAAAATGAAATAAAAAATACGTGCCTTATATTCTTTCATATATTTTTCATTAAATCAAAAAAAAAAACTGAGAAGTTAAAAAATTAAATATTGTCTATTGAACTTAAAATAGTTTGAAAATGAATTTAATGATTCAGAACTTCTGTGTAAATACTGTTTTTTGTAAAACCCTTTCCTCATTTGCTAAATGCCCTTGGCGATTATATTCGGAAATATAAAGTCTCAAACCATCGAATGATCGAAATGTACCTGCTGCGATGCAAAATTGACCATATTTCTTGCCAATTCCTTAAACGATTAGATAAAATTCGACATGAATTTAATCAAATCAGATAAGAAATGGCCAAGAGCCTTCCTAGTTGATCAAACTCCAGAACTTTATCTAAAAATAATTTTAGAATTCCATTTCCATCGTACATGCAGAATTTCATTAAAATCGGATAAGAACTGGCCAAATCTCTTATTCAAGAATTTTATCTGAAAATCGTTTTAGAATCCTATTTCCATCGTACTTACGGAATTTCATAACAATAGGATAATATATGGCCAAGTTCCTTCCTTATTGGCCACATTCCAGAACTTTATCTAAAAATCATTTTAGAATTCCATTTCCATCGTACATGCTGAATTTTATCAAAATCGGATAAGAATGGCCAAGTTCCTCCTATGGCCACATTCCAGAGCTTTATGTAAAAATAATTGTAGAACTCCATGCAGAATTTCATCAAAATCGGATAAAAAACGGCCAAGCTCTTCCTTTCTTACTGGCCATATTTCAGAACTTTATATACAAATCATTTTAGAATCCCATTTCCATCGTACATTCTAAATTTTATCAAAATCGGATAAGAAATGGGCAAGTACCCGAATTTCATCAAAATCGGATAAGAAATGGCTAAATTCCTTCCTAATTGGCCAAATTTCAAAACTTTATTTAAAAATCATTTTAGAATCCCATTTCCATCGTAAAAGCTGAATTTCAGCAAAATCGGATAAGAAATGGCCAAGTTTATTCCTAATTGGCCATATTCCCGAAATTTATCTAGAATTCATTTTGGAATCCCTTTTCCATCGTATATTCTAAATTTGATGAAAAACGGTTAAGAAAGTGCCAAGTTCCTGAATTTAATCAAAATCGGATTATAAATGTCCAAAAGCGTTCCTAATTGGCTAAATTCCAGAACTTTATCTAGACATCATTTTGGCATCCCATTTTCAAAATTGGCCATATTCCAGAACCTTTTCTAAAAATCGTTTTAGAATGCCATTTCCATCGCACATGCAGAATTTTAAAAAATCCGATAAGAAATGGGACATATTCAAGAAGTTTATCTGAAAATCGCTTTAAAATCCCATTTTCAAATTTCATCAAAATCGGATAAGAAATTGCCATAAGTACCTGAATTTCTCAAAAACGGATAAGAAATCGCCAAATTCCTTTCTAATTAGCCAAATTCCAGAACTTTATCTAAAATTCATTTTAGAATCCCATTTCCATTGTTAAGAAAATCGATTTCTTGATTTCAACAAAATCGGATAAGAAATAGCCAGAAGCCTTCCTAACTGGCCATATTCCAGAACTTTATCTAAAAATCGTTTTAGAATCCTATTTCCATCGTATATGCTGAATTTCATCAAAATCGGATAAGTTCAAGGAGCCTTACTACAACGGATACCATTGTTGGTCCCGTCAAAGTCCTTTGTAGTGAGGTTTCTCTGTATAAAGAAAACTTTTATATTACGTAACAATTGGAGTTACATGTATAACATTTTCGTTGATGAGTGTAATTAAAAAAAATCTATTTTATTTACATACATACAAACAAAATCATTTTCATTAATTCATTCATTCACAGAATAAAATTAAAGTATTATTGTACTACTTTGATCATTTCGCTTTTACGTGTATGTATTGTAAAGGAAAGTTCCTCATTCGATTTTCCCTGAACTATCTAACCGATTTTTGTTTAACAAAGATTCCGCACACCTACAAAAGAATACCTTTCGAATAGTGTAATTTTTATGAAAATCGGTTGGGTAGTTTCGGCGTAAAAGGGGTACAAAGTTTTCTCTTCACGTATTAATATATAGATACTAGTGGTCGCCCAGTGGGTCGAAATTCGACCGTAATTCATAAAATTTTTAAGTTTGAGAGTTATTGAGGTTCTTTTGTCAAAGAGTATACTTATATAATCATTGCATATAATTGTTTTGAATTTTACGTGTACAAATACGTCATTAGCATGTATTCTATGCCTTAATTCCCTGCAATACCTATGTATGAAATTTAAAATTAAAAGTTATTAACAGTTGAAGAAAAACACAATTACAATTTGTAATCGTATTTGTTTTTTGATATAATTCTTTGTCAGTGTTTCATGTTATTATTCAATCAAATAAACGCAAATATCCTTGGGTTTTTTAATTGCCATACTGACCAGGTTTCCCCAAGGGTTCACAGTTATTTTGCCCATCTTATTGGAATGATATAAAATTTAAATAAAAAATACGTGCCTTATATTCTTTCATATATTTTTCATTAAATCAAAAAAAAAACTGAGAAGTTAACAAATCAAATATTGTCTATTGAACTTAAAATAATTTGAAAATGAATTTAATGATTCGGAACTTCTGTGTAAACGATGTTTTTTGTAAAAACCCTTTTATCATTTGCTCAATGCCCTTGGAGATTATATCCGGAAATATAAAATCTCAAACCATCGAATGATCGAAATGTACCTGCTGCGATGCACAATTGACCATATTTCTTGCCAATTCCTTAAACGATTAGATAAAATTCGACATGAATTTAATCAAAATCAGATAAGAAATGGTCCAAAGCCTTCATAGTTGGTCGTCAAACTCCAGAACTTTATCTAAAAATCATTTTAGAATTTCATTTCCATCGTACATGCAGAATATCATTAAAATCGGATATGAAATGGCCAAATCCCTTATTCAAGAACTTTATCTGAAAATCGTTTTAGAATCCCATTTCCATCGTACATGCCCAATTTTACCAAAATCGGATAAGTTTAGCCAAGTTCCTCCTATTACCACATTCCAGAGCTTTATGTAAAAATCATTGTAGAATCCCATGCAGAATTTCATCAAAATCGGATAAGAACGGCCAAGCTCTTCCTTTCTTACTGGCCATATTTCAGAACTTCATATAAAAATCATTTTAGAATCCCATTTCCATCGTACATTCTAAATTTCATCAAAATCGGATAAGAAATGGCCAAGTGCCTGAATTTCATCAAAATCGGATAAGAAATGGCCAAATTCCTTCCTAATTGGCCATATTCCCGAAATTTATCTAGAATTCATTTTGGAATCCCTTTTCCATCGTATATTCTAAATTTCATGAAAAACGGATAAGAAACTACCAAGTTCCTGAATTTAATCAAAATCGGATTAGAAATGTCCAAAAGCGTTCCTAATTGGCTAAATTCCAGAACTTTATCTTAAAATCGTTTTAGAATCCCATTTCTATCGTACAAGCTGAATTTCATCAAAATCGTATATGAAATGGCCATGAGCATTCCTAATTGACCATATTCCAGAACTTTATCTGAAAATCACTTTAGAATCCCATTTCCCTCGTACATGCGGAATTTCATCAAAATCGGATAAGAAAAAGTCAAGTACCTGAATTTCATCAAAATCGGATAAAAAACGGCCCAGCTCTTCCTTTCTTACTGGCCATATTTCAGAACTTCATATAAAAATCATTTTAGAATCCCATTTTCATGGTACATTCTAAATTTCATCAAAATCGGATAAGAAATGGCCAAGTACCTGAATTTCTCAAAATCGGATAAGAAATGGTCAAATTCCTTCCTAATAATTGACCAAATTCCAGAACATTACTAACAATCATTTTAGAATTCTATTTCCTTCGTTAATGTTGAATTTCATCAAAATCGGATTAAAATTGGCCAAGTTTTCTCCTAAATGGCCAAATTCCAGAACTTTATCTAAAAATCATTTGAGAATCCCATTTCCATCGTGCATGCTGAATTTCATCAAAATCGGGTAAGAAATGGCCAAGTTCCCTCCTAATTGGTCGTGCTCCAGAACTTTATCTAAAATCATTTTAGAATCCTATCTTCAAATAAAATTCTTATAAAAAAAAATCACAAATCCTCAGTTCAAGGAACCTCACTACAATGGACACCATTTTTGGTTCCGTCGAAGTCCTTTGTAGTGGGTTTCTCTGTATAAAGAAAACTTTTAAATTACGTTGGAGTTACATGGTATAACATTTTCGCTGATTCGTAAATTAAAAAAAAATCTATTTTATTTACAATCATACAAACAAAATAATTTTCATTCATTCATTCACAGAATAAAATTGAAGTACATTATTGTACTACTTTGATCGTTTTTGGCTTTTATGTGTATGTATTGTAAAGGAAACTACCTCAGGCGATTTTTCCTGAACTATCCAACCGATTTTCGTTTAACATAGATTGCGCACACCTACAAAAGAATACCTTTCGAATGGTGTAATTTTTATAATTTCGGTTGGGTGGTTTCGGCGTAAAAGGGGTACAAAGTTTTCTCTTCACGTATTAATATATAGATATACAAGAATGTTCAATATTTTCTTAAGCTATAAATTTCCATTCATATATCAATTATTACACATAGTTCAATAGCTCATGTGTTAGAGCGATGCACTATGAAGTTAAAGGTCTCGAGTTCGATTCCCGATAACTTTCTCTTTTTTTTTTTTTTCAGATTAATATTGGCCTTTATTAACAGTACATTCTTTTTTTAATTTTATTTCATGCATATGTAAATTCCTTTTGCAGAAGTTGTTTGTATTTATTATGGCAAAAATGTTTCACATAAATAATAAAATTGTGCAATTGCACAGGGGTCCCCTAGTTTTAATATATTTGTAAACTCTATAAATTTTAAACATTTTATTAATTTGATAAATTTCAAGATTTCTATAAATATACCTACATATAACCCAACAAATTTTATAGATTAGTAATTCTAACATACAAGGCCCACAAATCCGGACGTTTACGGTGCACAGCTTCTCAAATGCATCAAAACAGCAAGGTAATACTCCTTGTTGACTGTTTAACCGTGTGGCAAGTACTCGTAATGAACAAAACCTCGGTAATCAAAGAAAACAGTGAGCATAACTTTGCAATTCGATCGACCACTTTTGAACTCTTTTACCATTAGTATGCTCTAGTTTTTGATAGAGCAGATTCCCAAAAGGCTTTCTGCAACATTTTCAATGATTCAGCACAAGAAATTTCGTTGGAAACAAAATATTTCAAGCAAACTCTTTGCTCAACAAAATTATTCATGATCAAATGCGACAAAACACAAAAACTTGTCTGTTGTAAACAGCTGTCAAACAAACACTAATGATTCGATCCCGCTCAAACTAGACACAGATGTCAGTTAAGGGTTTACCAACTTAAAAAAAAAATATAACCGGATCGGTTTAGCGCCGTTCATTTAAATTACAAATTGTCGGTACTTTTTGATCATACTGTAAATTCAATTAATTCTATAAATCCTAGGCATAAAGTTTTAAAATTCAATAAGTTCTTCACTTTCTACAAATCTCATAAATTGTTCAATTCGTATTAATTCTGTTCGATCAATTCTATAAATCGAATACTTTTAATCCAATAAGTTCTATAAATGTTACATAAGTCTGTTATACATATTATAAATTCTAATATGTTTTTTAAACTTATCAATTCCAATTCTATAAAATTTATTACGAAGTTAAAAAATTGTCTGTTAATCAAATTTATTTTTCGGCTTTATTATAGACAATATATTAGTAGTAATGACATTCACAGTATTTTCGATTTGGCAAATCAGAAAAATACAGAAGTCAATCACCCATAATATACATATCTACTGGAAAAAAGTAGAAATGTCATTACTCCTCCTTTACTTTACCCCAGAGTAAATACAAATGTATCGACTCGCAAAACTGAGAACCCTCCTTGAGTTCTCTATGTTTTTTTAACATCTAAATAATTCGTGTTGGCATAAATACACACACAAAAATGAGATTTCTCGTCGGGTGTTACGCCACTTACGTTGCGTAATGTGTTATGCCATTTACGTTGTCTAAAATTGTACATCAGGTAACTCCAACAAATGGCAATTTGACAACGAAAAAAGAAAATAGAAGAGAAAATGAGAGAACTAATTTTTTAGTCTATTCTAACTAGTTTTTAGTTTTTTTTTATATAAAAAGAAAGGAAACCACCGTGAAAGTAGCAAGTCGCCACAAAACGCATTGTGACAGATAAAATATAAATAATTTTTGTATTACTTTTTATTTTGTAAAAGAAACCGAATGTACGGTGAAAAATTCATTAATTATTTAAAATTAATTTTGGTGTAAAGAATAAAACTTAATTATCGAAATTTAAGTGTTTTTTAATCCGTGGAAGAATCGCCGTGTTGCAGTATAGACCATTCAAGCCGTGTCCGAAACATTTTGGTCCTTCGATTCGAATATAACCATACCATTTTTTACCGGAACCAGAGATTAATAGCCAGTCAAAAATTTAATTAATTACCAGAAGCCAGAAAATATTGTGCCGTTAAGATCAACTATAATCCATTTATTTGATTACAAAAACGTGGTGAACCGTTATTCGATTATTCCATTAGCGGAAAAGCACATGTATTCCAACAGTGTTCAATATTGAATTACAACGCATACCAATTGATCATCCGTTATCCAGCATTAAGTACAGTTGCCAAACGAAGAGTATCAACCGAATCAGCTTAAAATCAACGGACTGTAAGTTATTTTAAGTTAATTTAAGTTATAAAAATTATAATTACAAATATTGTTAGCCGATCTATATATATATAAAGTTTAATAGTGTTAATATAATAATTACGTCGATAATTTATACCGTTAAATTTTTGTACCGTTATATTTCAATCTACGTATTGTTTGTTCGTAAAATATTTATGTAAACGGACTAACAATGACTCGTGGAAAAAAGAAAACCTCTAATGAACCAGAAGGGTGCGATTTTGGAATGTTTTTTAAAAAAATTAAACTTTTGAAATGTCGCTTGAACACCATACAGGAATTTGTGTCTGATGGCACGGGAGTTACGTCGCATGATATACAAGGTCGTCGGTCAATTTTAGATTCATTATACAAAGAATTTCAAACAGTGATTTTTGAGTGGTCTGAAGTAACAGATGATCATGAACTGCAACAAATCGAAATTCAAATCCAAGAATTTGACACTTTATTTTTCAAGGTGAAATCCTTATTAGATTCCATTTCAATTTCTAGTAATTCTACGAAAGATGAGGCTAAGCCTGAGTTTCGTATTAATAATTCAGAAGTTCCAACTCGATATGAACCAATAAAGGTCCCAATTTTCGATGGCAAATTAAGTGAGTGGATTACCTTTAGGGACACTTACCTTGCGGTATACCATAATAATCACAAATTAGATGATGTTTTGAAGTTTACATATCTCGTTAGCAAATTAAAGGGTGAAGCACGTGAATCCATAGGCCACATAACACTTTCAGCTGCCGCATACCAAAAGGCTTGGGCAGACCTTTGTCGATGCTATGACTCGAATAGGTTGATAACTGAAGAGCACATTAATCAGATTATCAATCTTCCGCATTTAACAAATGACAATCCCGAGGAACTATCGCAACTCCTGAATTCCACCATTAGTAACGTCACTTCATTAGAAGCTAGTCGACATGATGTTAGCGGGCTGGCCGAGTTGTTTATAATCTCTTGCGTGACAAAGAAATTAACAACTAACCTAAAAAAAGATTGGGAGAAAACTCTTAACACATCTGAGTCACCGACGTGGTTACAACTTCGAGAATTTCTAAGAGATAATTGTAGAATTTTAAGGTCTGGACGAAGGCCTTACCCTAGCACAATAAAGAAACAATACACAAAAGTACAGTCCCCTGATAAACCTAAATTTTCTACCTTTGCTACTTATAAGGAGAATGTTGAAACTACACCTAATTTAAATTATAACCGTAATCAGTCAAACAATAAACCATGTATTTTTTGTAAAGAACCATTTCATCCATTTTTCATGTGTCCAGCTTTTAAGAAGCTATCAATCGAAGATAGATACAAAAATATAACACAGCTGAATCTTTACACTACATACTACATTCTACTGAATCATACATATAAAAATTGTGTTAAACAGGGTTGTAAATTGTGTCCATATAAACACAATACTCTACTGCACAGAAATAACTATACGAATACCAAATCCAGCGTGTTAGTAACTACATCTAGTCAAAAAGGTGAACCAAGTACTGCCGATTGTAAGGCTTGTGAATGTAGCAAAAGCGCAGTCATGTCTGTTCATACTAAAACTCAAACCTTATTACCAACGGCTATAATTCTTATAGCAGATAAGTTAGGTAAATTTCATGAATGTCGAGCATTATTAGATTCAGCTAGCCAATCCAACTTGATTTCCGCAGAATGTGCAAACCGAATTAATTTTCATTTCAAAGGTACAAATAATGCAGTGTATGGTTTAAATGAAACGCAAATACATATTTCTAAAAGTTTAAACACAATTATAAAATCAAAGAATTCTGAATACAAAGAATCAATAGATTTATTAGTCGTTCCGAGTATAGCAAATTCAATTCCACAGCAAGATATTGATATTTCATATTGGTCAATACCGAAAAACATAAAACTAGCAGATCCGTATTTTAATACAGCAAGACCAATTGATATAATTTTAGGCGTTGAAATATTATTTAATGTGTTACTAGACAATAAATTCAATTCTAAACCAATTTTCCAAGAAACAGTCTTTGGCTGGATCATTACCGGAAATTCGAAAGTAGAAAGGCCTGGAAGAAATTATTCATTTTTCACACCATGTGTAACTGACATGGATTTAAACCAAAGTTTGAAAAAATTCTGGGAACTAGAAACAATTCAAGGGAAAACATATCTTTCCAAAGATGAACAGCTTTGTGAAAAAGAATTTGTAGATACCCATAGACGCGATCATGCTGGAAGATACGAAGTTGGTCTTCCTTTAAATGAAAACTTTCAAAATTTAGGCCAATCTAAAAATCAAGCATTACGCAGATTCTACCAACTTGAAAATCGGTTAGATCATAATCCAATTCTAAAAACCGATTATACGAATTTTATAAACGAGTATTTGCAAATGGGTCATATGAAGTTAGTAGACGAAACTGATGACAAAACAAATCTTGTTATTATATGCCCCATCAAGCCGTCATTAAACCCAATAGCACTACCACCCGTGTAAGAGTGGTTTTCGATGCGTCATCAAAGACATCAACTGGAATTTCTTTGAATGATGTATTCCATGGACCATCAGTACAGTCAGATTTGCTTAGTATTGTTTTGCGCTTCCGTAAACATCAGTTTGTATTCACTTCAGATATATCCAAGATGTACCGACAAATTAATGTAAATAATTCCAATGCAAGGTTACAACGCATATTCTGGCGATCAAATTCAACCGAATCCATAAAAACCTGTGAACTTACCACCGTAACTTATGGCACGTCGTGCGCCCCATTTTTAGCAACCAGAGTGCTAAACCAATTAGCGGACGACGAACGTCTGTCGTATCCCAAAGCCGCCGTGGCAACTAAAAGGGACTTTTACGTAGATGATATACTGACCGGAGCAGATTCACTGGAGGAAGCTCTTATATTACAAAAAGAACTAATAGGATTATTGTCGGCAGGAGGATTTATGTTGCATAAGTGGTCCGCAAACACGAATGAAATTTTAGAACCCATACCTTTAGAACTACAGGAAACCCTAAATAACGATGGGACAAGTGCATTGGAATCGGTCGCTACATTAGGAATTTTATGGAAACCTAAACAAGATAGGTTTATTTTTAATGTAAAACCAATTGACGAACAAGCAAGCGTATCGAAACGAACCATTCTGTCCGATATTTCAAAAATTTACGATCCGTTGGGGTTATTAGCACCTATAATTGTCAAGGCGAAACTGATGATTCAACATCTATGGAAACTCAAAGGTGACTGGGATGAGGCCGTTCCCAGTAAAATTGGGTCCTCTTGGCACAGTTTTAGAACGCAACTAATTGAAATAAATAAAATTCAATTTCCAAGGTGTGTAATATGTAAATCCGCCAAATCAATAGAATTACATGGCTTTGCCGATGCCTCAGAGAAGGCATACGGAGCATGTGTATATGTCAAAAGTACCGATGTTCAAAATAAAGTGTTTATTAATTTATTGTGTAGTAAGTCAAGGGTTGCACCTTTAAAAACTATTTCAATGCCGAGACTAGAATTATCTGCGGCACTTTTATTGTCTAAACTAATTTCCAAGGTTTTGGATTCAATGGAAACTAAATTTGATAATGTATATTTATGGTCCGATTCCTCTATAGTTTTACAATGGATAAAAATGTCACCACATCTGTTGAAAACATTCATCGCAAATCGAGTAAGCGAAATTCAAGAACTTCCTACAGTGTGTTCCTGGAATCATGTGAGCTCTGATAAAAATCCAGCGGATATAGTATCAAGGGGTGTTATGCCAAGTGAACTTGGTGATATTACCATGTGGTGGAGAGGTCCTGATTTCTTATACGACACTTCTTACGAGAAGATACCGATGTGTATTCCCAATTTCGAGCATGAGGTGTTGGAACTAAAACCACAAACCGTTTCATTTGTTTCTACTATTCATAATAATTTAACTTTTTTAGAAAAGTTCAGCTCTTACTCAAGATTATTAAGAGTCACAGCCTATTGTTTAAGGTTTATTTATAATTTAAGAAACAAAATGAATCGTATTAATGGAACGTTAACAGTTGTTGAAGTAAACGAAGCACTTGATAAATTAATATATATATAGTACAAAGAAAATTATTTCCCCAAGTAATTAAAGATTTACAAGAAAATAAATCTTTAATTTACAAAGGTCCGCTTAGCTCGTTGAACCCATTCTTGGACAAAAAAGGCTTGCTAAGAGTTGGTGGGAGATTCGCAAATACCAACCTTAATTACGATATCAAGCACCAACTTTTATTACCACAACATCACCACTTTACTAAAATTTTATTTCGACATGAGCACATAAAAAATGTACACGCTGGTCCACAGTTACTAGTGTACATAATACGCCAAAAATTCTGGCCTATTAACGCGAAAAACTTAGCCAAGCAAACTGTAAGAAACTGTATCACATGTTTTAGAGTAAAGCCCTTGATATCACAGCAAATCATGGGAAACTTACCGTCTTCTAGAGTGGAACAGGTTAAGCCATTTACCACAACCGGGGTGGATTTATGTGGGCCATTTTTAATAAAAAACAAAAATTTACGATTCAGTTCTCATTCAAAGGCATATATTGCATCATTTGTCTGTTTCACGACAAAGGGTGTCCATCTTGAGATCTTATCGGATTTGACAAGTAATTGTTTTATAGCGTGTCTGAAACGTTTTATATATCGACGGGGTAAATGTAAAACGCTGTGGTCAGACAATGCAACAAATTTTGTTGGTTCAAACAATGAACTGAAAAAACAGTTAAAGCTTTTCCGATCAGAAATTGAAAATATACCTATTTTGCAATTTTGTGCCAGTGAAGGTATTGAATGGAAATTTATTCCACCGAGAGCTCCTAATTTTGGTGGACTCTGGGAGTCCTCCATTAAATCATTAAAATATCATCTTAAGCGCGTGGCATCCAATACAGTTTTTTCTTTTGAAGAATTGTATACATTAGTGGTACAGATAGAAGGTATCATGAACTCAAGACCACTGACCGTCATGTCTAGTGACCCAAATGATCCTGAACCATTGACTCCAGGACATTTTTTGACTGGTGGTCCCATCATCGCATTGAATGAATCATCGGTTACTGAAGTTCCACAAAATAGATTATCTAGCTGGCGAAAAATCACACAACTAACCCAAAGTTTTTGGAAACGTTTTTCCCTAGAATACATTCATTCATTACAACAACGTAAAAAGTGGAAATTTTCCCAACCAAATTTGTTGGAAAACGACATTGTATTGATTGCGGAGGATAATGCACCATCAACTGAATGGTTGTTGGGTCGGGTTGTCCACACAATTCCTGGCGACGACGGAAAAGTAAGAGTAGTAAACGTAAAGACAAAGTCTGGAATTTTCAAGCGACCAATTTCAAAGGTCTCTAAATTACCGGTATAAAACAAAATTTCTGACAACACTAGATTGAAGTAAACGTTAGAAAAACGTCGTTATTATGTTATATCAACAAGAACAATAAATATACGTGTACATATTTTAATAATATTGATTAAAAAATCAGTCACTCATAAGTTAGTTTAGAAGATAAACAATTTTGAATTAAAATTAATAATACCAACTTAGATTTAAAGAATTTTTTACATGAATTGTAGTAATTAAGAAAATGAATGTACTTAATAATTTAGTTTAATTTTTAACAAATAAATATAAACTTGACTCAGTCAAGGGGGCCCGAATGTTACGCCACTTACGTTGCGTAATGTGTTATGCCATTTACGTTGTCTAAAATTGTACATCAGGTAACTCCAACAAATGGCAATTTGACAACGAAAAAAGAAAATAGAAGAGAAAATGAGAGAACTAATTTTTTAGTCTATTCTAAATAGTTTTTATTTTTTTTTTATATAAAAAGAAAGGAAACCACCGTGAAAGTAGCAAGTCACCACAAAACGCATTGTGACAGATAAAATATAAATAATTTTTGTATTACTTTTTATTTTGTAAAAGAAACCGAATGTACGGTGAAAAATTCATTAATTATTTAAAATTAATTTTGGTGTAAAGAATAAAACTTAATTATCGAAATTTAAGTGTTTTTTAATCCGTGGAAGAATCGCCGTGTTGCAGTATAGACCATTCAAGCCGTGTCCGAAACATCGGGTTTTTTTGATTTTAGTGAATATAATTCGCTAAGTCAGTGCGTTCTGATTGACACTTCATTAATATGGATTTGTTAATGTTGCAAATTTTGTCATCGGAAATTGCACTAGTTTTTCAATGTCACTAAGTCCTTCCATGGAAATTACAAGCATGCGACCAAATGAATCCGTTGAAGGCCTACGTCCTGAACCTTGTTATTAAGTTTAATTGTTTTTTTCTCCTTTCTCCTTTCATCTTTATTTTGTTTTATTTTGTAGGAGCTTCGAAGCAATTAGTCGAGCTTGCATATTCTGTGGTAAAACTATTCCATTTTGATTTATATCTGTATTATTAAAAGAATTAATATTTTTTCTGATCGTTGCGATGAATCTGCGTAAATGCAAATAGTTTTTTTATCTCATATTTTTCTATGCCGGAACTGAAATCTTGACCTCTTTTAAAGCCACATTTTTCATAGATATTTCATGTAATAGTTGGTTTTGAAATTTTCGAAAAAAATATTACAAATTATAGAAAATATTTATTGGATGCACGCTGCATTCGATACCGCAAATCATGGTGGCGCTATATTCATGTTGCTTGGGCATTGTTTAAACCTTAACATTACCTTTTGTAATTTAGTTATAAGTTATAACATAATTACACATGAAGTGAGCGATTATGTGAAATGCCAGATCTAGGTATATTTCATAATTCTTCGATAGCAAAAACCTCAGGCACGGCAGAGAAAGCGAAATTTTCACGCGCAATAATAAACAATTTATTTTATCAATTAGCTTCACTTTTAACTTCTATAACTTTACTTATTGTGATATGATATATATTTCTGTTCATTTACTACTTTATCGCTTCAGAGAGTGCTTGGGCCACCACTGAGCGTTCTGACAATATTTTTTATTTATTTATCACATTTGTGCCTCAAGAAAGTCTTCTAACTGATGAGCTCTAGCTTTGTCAATTTCATTAGAAACTTTTTAAACACAAATTTTGACTATGTTCGATCATTTCACTATTTTATAGTCAGTTCTCCATCTAAAACTCCAATTGGAATAATAACTGATTTAACAATGTAATTTTTTGGTATTTTTTGTTTTATTAACTACACTACCATCTTGTAATATGAATTTTACTAAATTTAGGAGGTTTAAATTCGTAATTTGTACACATATGTACAAACTTTTTTGTTTTGAAGGTATTAAAAAATAAATCATAATCGCTTGTTTGAAATAAATAATAAACTTTTGTTCCTTCTCTCAAGTCTCTCAGATTTTCCAAGCCAGCTTGGTTTTCCACGCACCAAATTTACCCCCTCTCTCGCTACAAGCCTCTTAAATGCATCATCAAGTAAAAGGAGATCTACAATTCTTTCAAAGCTCTCAAGACTTGTTTGCCAAATCACATAGTTCCCTAAAATAGGCTTGTCTTGAGCGCTCCGAAAGAAAAGCGACACTATTTTTACTTGAGAGTAAGAGTATCTCAAGGCTCTTTTTCGCAAGTCTAATTTTAGTGTTGATTTGACCATCGAATATTTCTCTTCAGAGCCTGGAGGGGAAGGCTGGTAAATTAATCAGATATGCAAGCAATGAGAAAAGAATACTCTTATGAAAAGGCAGCTTTACGAACTAGAGCGTCTTTTGAGAGTTGATTGATTTTTTAAATCGTGAACCCCTAATTCATATATAATATAAAACAACAAAATTCTTTCCAATTTCAGTATGTTACTTGATTTCACTCTCAATACCATATAATTTCGTAATCAAAATAAAAAAATAATTTATGTCCCCCACCCAACCCACATAAATGCCAAATCAACCACTGAATCACAAGATCCGCAAAAGAAATTAAATATTTTTCTAACTAAATAGCAGAGTTAAAATAAGAGACAATTATTTTCTTAAAGCACAGTAGAAACTTTTATTTTTTTGTAGTCTGCTTAAATAATGTTTAATGTCAAAAAAAATAGCAAAAAGCTCACAGTTGTGAATACAATTGAAATAAAAGCTTAACTCTAATTTTTATTTTTATTTTTTGTTCGTCATAGAGTGCTGCTACAAATACACATAAATAAAAAATGGTTCTTGCTGTTTATTATTATTTTTGTAACCATATGGTTTATTTTATCTGTTGAATTATTGTTGAAATAATAAACTTTTGTTTTTAGTCTATTCGTTTGTTTATAACAAAAATTTTTTTTTGTTATAAATAAACAAGCATGTAGTTAGAAAATATACAAAACTTTTTTTCGAAAACATAATAAAATTACTTTATATTTAGAACCACAATTTGTGTAAAAGTTCGACAAACTTTTTTTTTCTAGAGTATGTGATTGATGATCTGAATCGTATTTGTGTTGTTGGTTTTTTACGGTAAGAATTTTCGATGAAATAATTTGCCTTTTACTCGCATAATGTCACATGTTACACATTTGAAAGTCATTGTATTCTGATTTATCAGGTGCTACACAGTTAAAAAAATTAACCATAAGTGAAGCAAATAAAATCGCATAAGACTCCCAATCAATTGTGTATCGTTTTACGAATCGTTTCAATTGTGTATCGTTTTACTTTGCTTAAAAATAATAAAGTTTAATTTGCATCAAAAGCCGATGCTACTAGTATTTAAATTAGAAATGTCGCATCATGTATCAGAATTTAACGTAACCTCCTTTACTGCATTTTTGGTGTAAATTGTGTTGAAATGCAACATAACAAAATCTAATTTAATACTAATGCATCTAACATCGAATTTATTAGATGATTGCATCCAACCAATTCGATAGCACTCTTATCAAAATTAAACGGAAGTTTTTTTTAATTTGTATACAATGCAACTTACATCAATTGTAACATTTTCTTGCATTAATTATTCCAAACTGTAATTGATGCAAATGAATCACCCACTCTCTCCCAGCCCGACAAAGTATGTCAATTAAAAAAAGATAAAAATACTGGTCGAAAGGAAAAAATCTGCACCATTCATTTATGCAATCTAAAAAATTTGAACCCCTCCCACTTTTCTATAAAAACATACCAAAGTAACGTTATTTTAACAAACCGATATCTTAAAAAATTAAGATTGTTTCTATCCTCCTTCGGGTGATAAAAACTGAACCGTTTTTTTAAAAAAAGTAGAGCCACCTATAGATTTTCGATTATTTATATGGTTTCTCAGTTATAACGGGTGAACTGGGCATGCGCCGGGCGCCAGAAACACGCAAAAGCTCATATATTTAAATGATTTTACATATTTACAAATGAAACAATACGTATTTGAATCGACTAGGTGATGGAACAGAGATAAATTTAAAAAAATACTAGTCAGCAGAACAATAAATATGTATATATTCCATTTATGCAAATTACAGAAATTGAACGCCTTCCAAATTTCTGTAAAATTTTCCAAAAGTTACGTTATATTGATTCGACGATATCGTGAAGAATAAACATTTTTTCAATTCACCTTTGAACTATAATAAGCTTAACCTTGTCTATAAAAAATTGAACCGTCCTTATTGATCATCGATTATTTATATGCATTTGATTTGCTGCCATACAGTTTTATTATTTTTTTTTTTTTCAGCTGCTTGTTCTCGAAAATTTCAAAATTTACCAAGGCTTCAAATATTAAAGTTGAAGTATCCGCTAGTTTTGGGCCTCTTCTTTTTTTATCCATTTCGAATTTTTTTATGGTTCACTCAATTATAAGTATACCAGTAACTGCCCGTCAAAACTGATGGAAGTTTCTGAAAACTTAATATAGCCTAAATAGTAAAATGTTTGTTTCTAGAAGAATACGAGATAACACCATTTAATAATAATTCAAGAATTCTTTTATCACAACGTTTCTTGTAAAAGTACGGTTATCATTTAATATTGCACCTTGGTATGAGGAATAATGATCATATTGTTGATCAGCGCTCTAAGGTTCACATGATTTCGTACTCGTGTTAAAGCTACATAAAGCTGGCCATAAGCAAAAACAGATTCTGGCAAAAACAATCCAACATGGAAAATTAAAAAGCTGCTAGCTAAATAAAAAGCCTAAGCTGCTCTCGCTTGGAGATATATTTTTCAATTCGCAAATTTGTAGCTTGTTATACTTAAACGTATTTATCAAGAAAACGAAGAGTTCATTATTGATTTTCAATCGATGTAGACGTGTTTCTTTTTTTTTAATCAAAATTAAAAAAAAAAAGGTAAAAACAAAGTATATTTTGTTATTCATTGAAGTGTATAGTATTTCTCTGAAAAGAATCGGAAAATAAAAGTGTTATAGTTGGTGTTAAATCTATACCAAGTTAGTTTTATCTAGCTTATGCAGAAAAGACAATGTAGTGATAACCCGCGTTTTGATAGTGATTATAGCCCCAATCACAAAAAAATTGAAATGGCCTATCCAAACACAAATAATAACGGTTTAGATTACCCGTTAACATATAAATTACCAATCAATAATACTTTTTCAAGTTTTTTACAAAACAACAACAATGTCAATAATATTGGTAGAAATGAACGTAGCGGTGTATCAGTAAATCAAGCAAAGTCATCAAAATTACCTCCAATCGTCACCAAATTGAAATCGGTCAAAATCAGAACAATCATGAAGCAGCTAAAAATCGAAAAAATTTTGGTTTAAAGATAACCGTGTATGATTCTTCACAGTATAAACTATTTTCTGAGGACTTAAGTAAACAGAAAGCTGAATATGTTTCGTTTACCCGTAAAGAAAATAAAACATTCCTTATAAAAAGCTAGAGCGCCTCACTCAGTGTCTAAATTGCTATATGTATGGGCAATGGGCATGTTATAAGCAATTGCAATATGAAATTGAGATGTTGTTTCTGTAGTGTAACTCTCGTTGATGATTCAGAATGTCCACTCAAAGAGACAGTAATAAAACACCAGTGTGCAAATTGCAAAGGAAATCACACTGCAAATTCCGTGACGTGTCCCAGGCGTTTGGAATTTCTTCGTATACGAGAGAACATGAATCAAAACTCCGCAAGGAGAGTAACACAACCTTTTAATTTTACATCATCAGACTTTCCTAACGCATTAGATAATCAGCGTAATCATAATATAATGCCAGCATCTGTAAATAATAAGGATCCTCAAGCAACATTTTCCGGCTTGTTCAAGCCCACCACACAATCAACTAATGTACATTTTGCTGAAACTAATAATATGAATAAGTTATACTCGGCTAGTGAACTTCTTATGATTTTGGACAGCGTTATGGAGGGGATCAGGAGTTGTACTACCCCAGCCGAACAAGTTAACGTTATTCTCGGTGCCGCAATTAAGTATGCTTGTAAGTAATTCTATTACCATTTGTACCTGAAATGCTCGTAGCGTTAAAAATAAAAAACATGAAGTAATCCATTTTTTAAATAAATATGATATTGATATTCTACTGTTAACAGAAACTCATCTTAAAACCATCATTGATTTTCATATTCCACACTATATTGTACATAGGCACGATCAACCATTAATATCTGGCGGAGGCGTTGCAATCATTATAAAAAATTCCATCAACCATACTCTACTTCCAATCCCTGTTTTTCAAAATATCGAATGTATTTCGATTCTTTTAAGACTTCCGTGTAATACATTAAAGGTTAGTTCCTGTTATGTTCCTAAATCTACCCATCAGAACTTTAGAAGTGATTTAAATAGATTAACCACAGGTAACTACTCATATATAATTGGAGGTGATTTTAATTGTCGACATTCATTTTTGAATTGTATGAGATCTAATAAGGGCGGCCGAACCTTGTTTGATTTTCTAAATTCTAGAACGAATTGCATTCTACACTTTCCTGATGACTCTACATACCACCAAAACGCTAGAACCAGTAGTACACTGGACTTTTTCTTACAAATGATTTAGTTCCAATTAATTACATTGCAACAAAAAACGAGCTTAACTCGGATCATTTACCGGTTTTATGTTCGATTAATTCAACAATAGCACATTCACCTTCATCTACACAGACCTTTAATTTTCAAAATGCAGACTGGACTACTTTCCAAAATATCATTGATCATAATCTCAATAGATTCTATCCACTTCCACTGAATATAACTAGCAACCAAATAGACAATGCCCATGACAATTTCACTTCATGCATCACTCATGCCGTAGATTTCTCAGTTCCAATTACAACAGCGTCCAGCAAATACAAATTAATTTTAACCAATGAAATTCTATCTCTGATTAAACTTCGAAATATTAGACGAAGACAATGGATAAGAAAAAGGCATTCTTACCTTAAACATATAGTACAATTGTTAAATAAAGTTATCAGGGACAAAATATATCAAATCATTAATGCTAAGTGGCAAGATAAACTTAAAAATTTAATCAAAGGATCTAAGCCGAATTGGCAGGCTATAAAATGTTTGAAACGTAAGTTTTTATCTATTCCACCTTTAAACAATCCGCTGGATGGAACTAAAATTATTGAAAATAATGGCAAATGTAAAATTCTGGCCGATAGTTTTCAAACGGCCTATGAAATTTCCGCGAATGTAATTGTATAACAGAAGATATCAAAAAGAGTATTTCCGTAATTAATAGCTACAACGAGCCAGATTCTACAAATTTCTTTGTATCAATCCAAGAAATCAAAAGTGTAGTCCAGTCTAGTCGCCCCTTTAAAGCTCCAAGCCCCGACCAAATACAAGACATCCTCTTAAAACACCTACCTGAATCTGGGTTTAGGTTTATGGCGAATCAATTTTCACGTTGTTTTGAACATTCATATTTTCCATCCTGCTGGAAAACCGCCAAGGTGATTGCAATTCCTAAGCCTGATAAAAATCCATCTGATGCTAAGAATTATAGGCCCATAAGCTTACTAAGTTCGGTAAGCAAAATATTTAAGTGCATCATTAAGGATAGGCTTTATGATCACATTGAAACTAATAATATATTAATACGTGAACAGTTTGGATTTCGATACCAACATTCCTCAGTTCACCAAGTTCACCGCATAATAAAACATGTTCAAAATCAAAGAGTTCTAGGAAACTCAACGGGTATGGTGCTTCTTAATTTAGAATAATTTGAAAAAGAAAAAAAAAATGTGTATGAAATTCTTTTATTTGTGGGCGGAACATAAGGGGTGCGGGGGTGGCTTCCCTCGAAATACAATCAAATTTTTTCATTGTATCTGATAAATATGTTAAAATTGGCAAAACGATGATTTAACCGATGCGTGGGTGGAAAATAAGGGATGGGGGGGGAGGGGATTCCCTTAGGGAACACCACCAACTTGTATTGTCACCGAAGTTACACATGCGTGCCAATTTTCATCAAGATTGATAAAGCCTAAGCATTAAAATATTGCAATGGAAGATTTGATCACATCCGTGTAAGTTAAATAAATAATAATAAAAATAAAAGAATTTAAAAAGCGTTTGATTCTGTTTGGTACAATGGCTTACTGTATAAACTTCATAAATATAATTTTCCGCTTTATATCGTTAAATTAGTAAAATCTTCCTTAGGAAATTTTTTGTGCAAATTAGGAATTCTAAATCGGACCTTATCAATATTGGATCTGGTGTTCTACAGGGATCTGTGATTAATCCAGCCCTATTTTGCATCTTTCTAAACGATATACCTAAAATCCAAGACAGTGAAATTGCGCTACTTGCTGACGACACTTCAATATATACATCTCACATGTACTCCCAGAATATTATAAATAGTTTGAATACATATTTAAACATTCTAGTCGAATATTTTCATAAATGGGGCCTGCAATTAATGAAAACATCAAAATATTCATTAAAAGCGTTTACTATGTCAAATGACTCATTTGACTCAAAAATCTCTCAAAAATTTCGCCCAATAAATGCCATTGACTTTTTAAATCGTGTTTAGAATGCTGAAATTTGTTTTGATAGAATTGTTCTTTAGTGGTTACTATATATCTAACCTAATTTTTCTCTGAAGGGATTTTGCTTTATTCTGAAGATTAATATTATTTTTATGTTTATTAGCAATTAGAAGCAATCTATTTTTAACTTTTATACTTTTCAGAAGATCAATGTTTTGTCAATTAGCTGATATCCACAGTAGAATTTATCGAATATTCCGGCAAATTTAGTCACCAAAAAAACACGTTACTATTACTTTCTAAAATAATTTTGATCTGATATAAACGAGTTATTTCATTATATTAGGGATTTTCTTTAAATATGAACATTTTTTTTTTGTAACGAAATTTATTTTCGTAATATAAGCTGAAAGGTTTGGTTAATTTCGTCACCTTGTAAATTGTTACTTTCGATAATATCATCCTGAAATTTAAGGATATATTTTCTTAATGCAAAAAATTCTGTAATGTGTTTGAGCATATTTTATCTTTAATACGCCTTATTTTATTTTAAGATTTTTCTGTAATGAATTCTTCATATTCAAGATGCAGTACTATTTTATTAATGTCATGAAAGCCGCAATTGCAAATATAACAATAAAACATTCCCCTTATAATCAAATTATATTATACCTAAATTTAAAAAAAAAATATTAAACAAAAATCAAATTTATAATGGTAATTCAAAAATTTTTTATATATATGTAATATGTCAGTTTACTTAAATAATTTTGCTTATGTAAATTGAAATAATTGATTTGACTGAATTGCTAATTTCTGATCCAACCTACTCGCAGTTTCCTGTATTTTGCTCGAAGTTTTTTTTTCTCCTCTAGTCCGTAAAAGTAGGGAGATACAAATGTCCAAATTGTTTTTAAATTGGCCTTAAAATGATTCCCAAATACTTAATGGGACAGTTCAATGTTCATGGATGAGGCTACGAAGGAGAATTTCAGACGACTACTGTGACGATAATTTTACCATACGTATAATCTACAATATTTAATTTCTTACTACATGTGGCATTAATTCGATTTTTTCATTTAAAAAAATTTAAAGCATGAGTTTGAAATTTATAGAAAACAAGGCAAATATTAAAATTATCAAGTTGTCCAGTCTATGTTGTTTATCAAATTATTTTGTTTTTTCTTTTAATTCGAACTCACGATTTTGCGAGATTTAAAAACAATCCCGTAAAGTTTAATTTAAAGAAAATAGGCCAGCACCTAAATCTCGGTTCTATGATAAATCAGAATAAAAAATTATTTGATTTTTATTTCGCCTACTCTAAATCAAAATGCAACTTGCTGACGAAATTAAAACTAAAGTAATTTCCCATTATCATTTGTTATCGAACCGGAATTCTGGACTGAAATCCAGTTTAAATGTAATTATTTTATTAACTGTGGCAGTGAATTATTCTCTCTGCATATTCACCGATGCTTTTTCAGATACCAATTGAGGTAGTATGTTATGGAGTAAAAACCCTGTTTTGATGGAGAGTAATAAATCTGGAAGCAGAATAATTGTTGTCTATATTTAGAGGCGAAAATGTTTTATAGTGCCTATGTACCGTTTATTCGGGTAATCCTCTAAAATTAATATTCTTGGTTTCCTGGAATACGTCAGCTACTATTGGCGAACAAATATTCCACTTATTAACGAAGTTCGAGTTCTTGGAATGTCTAAGGTCAAAATCATACAGCATCTATAATAAATAACAAATATCTACTAAAAATTGAACAAACCAAATTATAAATTTAGTTCTTACCAAGTTGACATAAAAAAAATGGAAAGTTGAGAATATTTTTCGGTTACCTCGAATCCTTTTCGATTAGGTTTTCCTTTGTACATAAAAGCAATTGTTTTTAAAGTGGATCTGTACAGCGATTTTGGTCGCAAAATGAGGATTCATTTTTAGGATTACCGGAAGGCAATAGTATTGGTAAATTGTATTGGTGTTGAATGTGCATTTTTTCTTTCAATTTTTCGTTTAATATGATGCAAATAAGAGAGATAAAATGACGCGAGTAATGGGGATAACATGATACAAATAAGAGGAATAAGCTCAAAAGAGAACGATTGATGTATTAAATATTGAGGGGACTGAGATAGAACAACAAATTTCGAAATAAAAAAAAAATTAAAAATATTTACGACTACGAAGTACGAAGCGAGACTCAAAATAAAAAATATTAACCAAAAAAAAAAAACAAAAAAGTTAGAAAACAAAATGATTTTGCTTATTTGGTTTAGTATTGTCATAGACAATCATAATAGATCTCTCATTTGACTAAAAACAGAAAATAAAAACAAAAATTTTCCATTCAAATATTATCGGTGTATTGCATATACGTATTATATTTGCAACGCATTCTAAAATTATTGCCTTATAAAATACACAACACAACGATACATTGGAATTATCAGAAGTTTTTGTTTTTTTCCTTTAGTTACTATGAAATGAGAAATCTAGTATGAATGTCTATGGTATTGTGTTGCAACTCATGATGGTCGGTTGCTATGCTATACGATGTTCGAGGATGGAGAAATTTTATTGTAGCATATACACAGCAAATAAAAAAGCGAGATGTAATGTAAATTCAATAAGAAGAATTTATAAATTAAAAATCATTTATATTACTGTTAACCGAAATTGAGGACCGAAAATTTTTATGTGGCGTAATTAATTACTTTTCAATAATAATTAAATATTTCACAATTAATTCTTAAAAATGAATTAATTCATAATTAAAATTTTAATTAATTAATTGATTTAAAAAAAATTGATGTAGCAAAATTAATCCTTTATTAAAAATTAATTAATTTCACGGTAAAAATTTTGCGAAATTAATTAATTTTTGTCGTTAGAATTAATTGTTGGTAACTTAATGTAAGGGGCCAATTTAATTAAATTATACCTAAATTGTTATTAGTTATAATTTTTTTTTTATGAAAATTAATAAATAATTAATGAAAAGAAAAATTATAAATTATATTATATCACAATCTGCTTGAACAATAAACAACAATAGACACAAAAATATTTATGAATTCCCCATGTCAGAAGAAAGGGAAAAATAACTCAAGGCGAGCGTAAGCACCAAAAATTTGAACCGATTCACCCGATTCGTTTATTTTTGATACTTATCACGAGGAAACGCATGAGAAAATACACTAATACAATAAACAAAATTTTACGGCACACAATAGCAAAATGTATATTATACGTTGTGTACATATACAAAATTCTCAATCCTCAATCCTCATTTTGCGACCAAAATCGCTGCACAGGAGTGCGATAATGTAAACATTACGAGTTACAAGTTCTCGTAATTAGAGCAGACCAAAGTTTGAATTCATTTTAAACAATAAAAAAAAACATTTTATAAATTTTTGTTTTATATGAAATGTTGGTCTCCAGTAGTTATTTGTATTGATTTTAGTTTCGTGAATCATCAGATCATACAAAATTAAACTATTTATATGCATATTTCGATGCTAATTTATATTATTTGTTTTTGACGCTAGGCTGAGTCTACAATCTGAAGCAATTCCCTCAAAATAAATTTCGATGTAAGCTATTAATCAAATTTTGACGTATATTGTATCTTTTATAGCTTGATGCAAAACCTTTACATTAAAAAACATATAGTAAGATTTTTAAGTGTGTATGTCTCATACAATATTCGATGTCAAAATTTGCGCACCACTTGCAATATGCATAACGCTCAATTAATTATGGTACATTTGTGATATTCACATACTCGTAAATATACAAAAAATTCAGATACATATTTTATTACCCTTCCATTAAATAAACATCGTAAAAAAATTATTCAACTTATAATTCCATTAATCAAAAGAATATCAAATAATATAAGTTAAACAAACAAAATGGGAGGAAAAAAAAAAGTTTAAATCCCAACACACAATGTAAGCTTATAAAGCAAAAAAAAAAGTGTATGCATAATTACTTGAAATAATAAAAAATTCGCTAAAAATGGGAACAAACGTAAACAAACAAATTACGTCAATTTTATTATTATTTTAAATATAATATAAAAAAATAACTATTTTAATAATAATAAAAATAAAATATTTTGCTCATCAAAATCTCATTAATAATTTTATTTTTTATGCATTCCCCGTTTATAATTTTTTTTTTTTTTTGTATAATTTAATTGAGCTTTTTCTCCCGTTATACTCTGTTTGTTTAAAATTTAAATAAAATTTATTTTAAAATAACAAAATAATAGAAATTATTATGAACTATTACACAGCATAATAGGGTGGCCGAGTGAAATATTCAGTGAGATGATAATTTTTGGAACGTGTTGAGCTTTTCTCACATAGTAAACGAAAAATATTTTTTGAACCAAACTGTCCCGTGATGAAATACTAACTACTGCTTTTAGTATATGTATATACATTTTCTACGTGAATAACAAAATAATTAATTATGTGCTGATAAAAATAAATTGCATCTGGTTTAACATTAATTTTGTTTATTTTTTTATGTACATTCACCAGTTGTTTCCTTAGCTTCCATATTATGTATTCTTGGTATTCATTCGCCGTTAAACAGCCTGTACTAAACCAAGGTAAAATGTTTTTCCTTCGGTCGTTTAATTCTTAATATGCTACCTCTTTACGGTTGTATATATAGGATATAGTACACCGACTTGTGTATCACTTTTATTATGGTTTTAATCAGGGATTTAATAGATGGCAAATTGAAACCACTTATATGATTTTAGAGTGAGAGTTTAGTGTACCACTTGATGCCCCTGCACAGGATTAATTTACTAAGCCACAAACATGATGACCCAGAAATCACCCAAACCATTTAAAAAGCTATTAAAGATGCCAATCAAATTCAGCAAGATAAACCGCAGGAAACAAAAAAGTTCACAATCTTGTGTGAAAATCGAAACGTAAACTCACTGAAATTAGGTTTCAATTGGACAAATTTTAGTGGCGGCCAAAGATTTAATCGTAACATTCAATAAAAGCTCAATTTTTGAAGTGAATTGTTAAATTGTATCATAAATCATTTTGTCTTTTTAGCTTTCCTAAAGCTCGTTAATATTTAAAATTTACCCAAAAATCTGATCGTACTTGTATATAAAATAGCATAAACATTTAAATTAAAATATTTCAATGAAAATTTAGTTACACACCCAACATTAATAACTGTGGAATATTCTGAATAATTAATTGTTGTAGTGATTTCTAGATAAATTTCAGAAAAATATAAAGTAACGGAAAGCTCAATAATATTTAACTAACACAAATTAATATAACCTTTTTCATTAAATTGTACCAGCTTTTCAAAAAGTTCAAAAGCACGATATATGTTAAAACTTATATAATTTTGTACTTATATTATTTTACGTATTGCCGTCCCGGTGGCACAGTGGTTAGCATGCTTGCTTTAAGCTCCGGAGGTCCAGGGTTCGATTCTCGGCTGGTGATAAAAAAATCACGACTGGTTATTGTAGGATAAATGAATTAATCGCTCATTATCCGTTAACAAAATGGTTACGAATCTTCACCATAAAGCGGCCAAATCCCTCTATGGGATGTAGCGCCAGCAAAAAAAAAATTATTTACTGAATGTTGAATATTTTGTACCTCCATGCAATAATCAGTCGAAATTAGCACGGAATAATAAAACACACATTTATAGGTGACATTTATATTTGAGCCGGTTCTACGGTGGATTGGGAGCGGGAGCAGGCTCCATCATCATAGTCGTTTACGCAATCAAATGTCAAAGGTCAAGAGGCCAAAGGTTAAAAGATCAAAAGTCAAAGGTCAAAAGGGCAGAATGTTAAAGGCCAAAAGGTCAAAGGTAAAAAAACTCACATGAACCATGAACAATTTCAACAACAGACATCCCACGCCCCCACATCCGAGTTTAGATGGTTCCTGAATAAGGCCCATGAACAATTGCAACAATTTTGTTGCAAAATAACACAAAAAATATGATATTTAGAAAAAAAAAATTGACTTGTAACAATTTTAATACAACAAACAGCCGACAATATGAATGGAATAGAACTATTCTCCTCCTTTCTTCATTCATTGCCAACTTGATTCCTTCCATAATACAAATCAATTCTGCATTCATTATACAGATGCTACCATTTACCCTTAACATTTTCTCTTTTTTCATTGCTGGAATGTAAATTCCCATACCCACTCGATCCCCATTAATACTAGCATCTGTATATACTTCCACATGTGCAAAAAAATTAATTTGCATTCTTCGAAATTCTCTCTTCACCGATAACTCATTCATCATCGCTTGTGTTGTGCCTCCAAAATTCAAGCACACAGCAAGATTTTCGGGAGAAACTTTTGGACCCATTTGTCTAATTTCCTCCTTCCAATCTTTCTTTTATCTCATTCACTAACACATTGTCTTTGGTCAACATTCGCACAGTCTCTCGCACGGTGATCTAATCCCTCTTATAATTAAGAGGTGAATCACCTAATTCAGACCATAGATTATGTATTGAGGTAGAATTAATCGCACCAAATACCACTCTAGCACATGCATTCTCTACTTTCATTAACTTCTCAAACCCGACCTTAGATCCATCACCGCATACACACTCATCACATAAGCAATTTTGGAAGACACTAGTGCCTTTCGCAGCATATCAGTCACACTAGGGTGAGCTCCCCATTTCGGTTTATTCACCCTTGTGATCACATTTAATCTGCTCTTACAATTATCGGTTAATTTTTCCATGTGAACTGAGTTTATAACTCAGTCGATTGTCGATCCAGACTATTACATTTTCTCGAATTCACACGCAGATTTAAACCATTCAAACATTGTGTACCTGAAGCACACATTCCTCGAGCTCGATTTAGGGCCTCGCCGATTGTTTTGCCTTTGCCGATTAGGACAAAATCATCTGCAAATTGCAAAATGGGTTTGTCGGGAGAATTATACCTATGTATCGAGCTCGTATACAGATTGAAGAGAGTTGGAAAAATGTTGCTCCCTTGTGGGAGTCCAATGTTCACTGCTCCCCCCAATCGGTAACCCCTTCCACACAAAACAAATTTTCGCTCACTCATAAACTCATAAATCCATTTACAAATTTTCCAAGGAAATCCCAGGTTCAAAAGAACCTGATATAGTTTCTCTGGAAGCACATAATCATACGCTCTTTCAATATCCAGAAATACCGCCACTACAAACTTCTTTTCATTTCGTGCTTCCCACACAAATTTTTCCACGCATTCGTTTGCAGAGTGGTTACGACGGAAACCAAAAGTGGTGTCTGGCAATAAACGGTTGTCATTCATAAACTTTTCAAACCTGCCTTTCAGCATCCCATTCAACATTTTAATAAAAACATTCAACATACATAGTCCTCTATAGCTTATTGCCAGATTTATGTCGCGATCCCTTTTAGGAATTGGAGCCACTCTGCATTCCTTCCATCTTTCCGGTATCTGAATACTCATCCATACTCTATTGAGAATTCGAAGAAAAGTTTTCTTTGCTTCAATGATCAATAGCCCAATCATTTTATACCTTACTCTATTTATTCCTGGGGTCGTAGATTTTACCGTTTCTAAAGCCCTCAGGAACTCCTTCCATTCAAATTGTACACACATTTCACTCAAATTTTCACCAACAGTTTCAGGTAACACCCAATCGTTACTATTACCTAAATTATTTTGAACATCCGTCATCATTTGTAAGAATTAATTTCCCTTTTCTGGGTCATCCATTACAGCATTTCTTTCATTCCTCTTTTTACCTCTCACTCTATTAAATTTATTCCATACATCTTTAGTTGTGGTTCTATGTGTCATTTCTGCCACATAATTCCGCCAACTTCCCCTTTTTGCTCTACGGATAGCTCTTTTCAATTTTCCATTTACCCATTCATAATTTCGTCTGCACTCACGACAAGTACACCTATTGAATTCACGCAAAGCTATCCGTTTCCTTTCATACCAATACTGAATCTCATTATTCCGCCAACCATTTACTTTAATTTCATTTGCTCTTATTTCAACACTGCACATTTCATTCACTCTCTCTACTTCACACTCAAGTTGGTTTGCCTCATTTATTTCATTCGTTATGAGAATCTCATTCATACGTTCGCCCATTTCTTACTATTCAGCAAGATCTTTTTCTCAATATCTATATTTACACCACCTAAACATGAATTGATCATAAAATGATCACTACCCAAATTCTCATCTGTTACATTCCAAGTGACTTGGGCCGCCAGTCCGCTAGACACTAAAGTGATATCTATCGCACTGGCTGTGGCCCCAACATACGCCATCTTTGTTGGCCTTCCATCGTTCAGAATCACGAGATCGGAATCCAGAACGAGGTCAGCCAACAAATTTTCCCAAGCATCATTCCTTTCACACCCCCAAACACGCGAATGTGCATTCATATCACCCCCCAGAATCATGTCACTTTTTCACGCACCCAGTAAAACAATTTTTTAAAATCCCTCAGGCTTTTATCTCTATCACCCACATTTCCAATTGGAGCTACATATACACTTACAATCAACAAGTTTCTATTCAGATTCCTAGTTTTGGCAGAGATGACCTCGATGTGCTCGAAATCGGGAACCCCACATTCGTCAACATGATATTGGCTCGTGCTAATATCGCTACTCCGCCGAAGACATCGGCCCTAGGTCTGGATAGAAAATTGTACCCATTCACTCGAAACGTCTTGTTCTCACGCTCTCATGTCTCACTTAAAAGTATTACATTCATATCATTTTTGACCAAAAACTCCGCAGCATATCACACTCTTGGCGTATATGCTTTGGATATTTATCTGGCCAATTCTCATACATTCATTGGATCTTACCATTCGCTCTGTCATTGAAGGATTTTGACCTCCCTTCATTCACCCATCCTGTTATCCTGTAGCGCTATCCTTAACTCAAGATTTAAAAATGAGTATCGCCTTGCTTGTGCAATTGCTCCGGCTACCCTGTTTGCTCTCCAGTTCCTTGGTGATTTCTTCCTCTTTTACCATCATTATGTATTTAACACCTTTACCTAAATTTAGAAATTTGTGTTCTTCCACTTTAATAGGCATCTCTGCCAATTTCACAGCCCTCATCAATTGTTGGTATACTTCTTCTCTATTTGTCAAAACCAGAAGATCTCCACTTCGTAATCGATGCGTCTTTTTGATATGCGATGTTATCATCGACAAGCCTTTCTCGCTCAGAAACGGTGATACTCCATTGAAGCTCTTTTGTGCAACGTCAATCCTTTTTATCACTAAATACTTCTGCGCCGCTTTACTCTCCTTGAAGAATTGTCTACGCTTTTTGTATTTACTTTCATCAAGTTTTGCGAATCCTCTCGAGTCTACGAGGGTCGCAAACCTGTGTTTTAACATTTCCGGCGTCAGTTACCGTACACCAAGTGTACAGCTACTTTTTGTTTAAACACAAAACCAAAAAAATAAACACTGTCTGTATTTTTTATCTGCTTTAGCACAGATTATAGTTAATACAACTATTTATTGCCACCTGTACCCAATAACTATAAAACATTTTCACCAAAAAAACACAAAATTTGAAGAAAAAGATTGAAAAATTTGTATACGAAAAAATTTTGTATGCGCTGTCAAAATATACGATTTGTCTACGAAATACGATTTAGGACAGACGATTTCGAATTACAATTAAAACACGATGGATTTGACCAAAATTAGAGGGAAATTTAAAGGCAACAATATTAGCTTCAATTCTACCCACCAAACGACTCAGTGGCTAAAGCTGCGGCGTTTGGATCAGGAGGTACCGGGTTCGAATCCCGATAGGGGCGGGATGCAAAAGGGATTTTGACTGATTACGATCGGTGATGGCGATAAACACAAGTATGAGCTCCTGTCGAGAGTGCAGAATCCATGGGCCGGCCGACCCACCTTTGATGTCGTCACTATAGGCTGCCATGAAGCAATGCAGTATTTTGGATGGAATTCAAACAGTATAAATTGTTGTACATAGTGTAACTTGGGTTAAAAATTGATTCGACAATTTAGTTTAAATCTTGATTAAGACATTCTACTTGTTTTTGAGCAAAAATTTGAATGTATTTTTAGTATTCCAAACTATGTAGATTTAAACAAAATTTTAATTGCAATTAGGGAAGAATTGGATTGCAATACGAATTTGATATCAAACAACCAACAAAATGTCCTTTGAATTTAATTTTGAAATTTGTATCTCAAATTTAGAGTGAAATTTGAATTAGGAATTTAAATTTAAAAAAATGGTTTTGGCATTCCAAACCAAATAAAATATTTGGTGAAATTTTTGATTTCACAAAATTTTAAGAGAAATATAAATTTACATTGCACATTATAAGTACTGAGTGGGTTTTCAATTAGAAAGCAAAAAATGAGAGAAAATTAGGTGCAGCAAAGGATAGATTGGCCGCCCGGTGGCACAGTGGTTAGAATGCTAGCTTTAAGAATATCAATATATTGTTGAAAAAATCACGGTTGGTTAATGTGGGATCAATGAATAAATCACTCATTATCCAATACTAAATTAAAATAAAAACTTGAGTAAATTTTAAATGTTTAACAAATTTAGGTATTCTACTAATTGATTATTGTAATTTTTCTTTTATTATATGAGTGGTATTTAGACTGGTAACTTAGTTTAAAATGAAAACGAATTCAAACAAATTTAGATTTTTAGTCAGAAACTTAGTTCCAAGCTGATTTCAACAAAATTATAAATGAAATTTTGAACATAAATCTAGTCTAAATTGGTCAACTGCATTCGACAGAGAGAAAATGTATTAAGAGAGCGAAATTTTAAAGAGAGAAAATTATCTTGAATTCTAAACTAGATATAATTTGAGTGAAATTTTAAGTAGAAATTGTATTCTTTATATCGCATTTGAGTAACACATTTTGAAAACAATTTTAGCAAAATATGTAATGCATTTTATGTGACTGAATTAAATTCTAAACATCGAATCGAGCAAATATCTGAATGCGTTTTGTTTTATAATAGAAGCATAATTGAATAAAATCTAAAGTAGGAACTTAAATTAGAAATAGAGTTTAAATTACAATTTGATTTGCAAACAAATGTGCTTTTAGCTTAAAGCATAAGTTTGGAATCCGGACTGCCTTTAATAAAGGTTTGAGTGAATTTTAAAAATTTAGTCAAAATTATTCGACTAAAATTTTTATTTAGAACGTGGTAAAACCAGATTTGAATAAAGTTTGGATTAGACTAAAAATTTAATTTCAATCCAATCGAGAGTATAAGTAAAAATTGGATGCAGTTTATTTAAAAAATATTTAAAAATTGAGTTTGAATTCCAAATTTTAGACATTTTGTGATATTTTGTTTACAAATTAAGTAAAAATTCCAACCAAGATTCGTCTAAATATGCATGATTAGAAATTTGGAGAACAACTTCAGCTTTAGTTGTAAGTGTATTTAAAATAAATTTGAGTGTTACTAAAATGTTGAGTTAGATTAAAATTAAAAACTCTAGTTTAGGTCAAACGGGTTGTTAAATTTGAATTTTGAGCAGAAATCTGAGTAAGTATCGAAGTATTTGAATTTTAAGCAGAAATCTGAGTAAGTATCGAAGTATCTGAATTTTAAGCAGTAATTGAATAAAATGTTGAGTGGAAATGGTATTTGAATCGTAATTTGGCAAGAGAAAAATTAAAGATTAAGTTACAATTATACAATAGATTTGAGCAAAATTTTATGTTTATTGAGGGCAAAATTCGGAGAAAAGTTGAATTTGAATTCCAAAATTTTGGTTGCAATTAGATAGAAATTTTGTGATATTTTGGATACAAATAGGTTAAGTTCCAAATGTGTTGCCAAAACAACAAAATTATTTAGTATTAGCACGATGTATAAAAGAATATGAATTTTAAACTGTAATTGAATATAATCTTGATGGCAACTTAAATTATAAATTGAGTTTGAATATGAGCGTAATTAAGGTTTTCTTAGTTTAAAACTTGCTTTAATAGCGTGAATCTTCTAGTCTCAACCATCACAGTGTTCTTTTGAAATAAGTATCGCTTACCATTCCAAATTTTAAGGTGTTTGGATGTGGAACTATTTTTATACTACTTCTCCAGCGCTTTGTAACCCAGTAGAGTTATACTTTATCCAACTTTGATACTTTTTGTTAATGAGTAAACGGAAATTCTCTTAAGATAAGGTCTAGTTTTGGTTTTCCTTTCAAAATTTGACCACACATCGCACGTTACGAAAAATAGTGACACTACTCAAAATTTCAAATTTTTCAGGAGAGCAAAAGAAAAAGTGGTAATTTCGCTTTTAATAACACTAATCTCTATGGGCGTCAAAAAAACGGTCCCGATTTTCGAATTCAATGATAACTTTTATTTTAGCTAGCCAGTCACTTACATTGCCATCAATGTTTCGGACACTCCATTCTACTTGGAGTTGTTCATCTTTCAGCGTTTGTATAGAGAAAATTTATCCATTTTGAAAAATATAGATGTAGGTTGGCAAATTTGAGACTAAGAGTTGACACACAAAAAATATCTTTCAAACAAAAAAAATAGAATTACGAAATTGAAAATGTTGTACCGCTTTATTCAAAAATCGACAAATGTATGTGACTGAGGAAAAAACAAAATTAAGCTTTTAAAATCAAAAATAATAAAACACTCGGAAAAAAACATTTTTTTGGATACAATAGGCCCAGCTCAATCTACCGACAAAAAAAACTAACAATTTCCGCCATTTTAACATTTTAGATACGTAAACAACGAATTGAGCTCGTTCCAGCGATTTTACAGAAAAGTGTCAATTACTGAATACAATTGGTCCAATTCAGTCTACCGAAACGAAACTAACAATTTCCACCATAACACTTTCCGCTATCTTTAAAAAAAAAAAAGTTTAATAAACTACAGAGCCACTCTTAATTAGTATATCCTGCTGATTCGCAAGAGGATCCAACATCATAATTAAATCAAATCATGATCAGTCGATCAAACGTAAAATTTAATGCCAGCAATCAATCTGACCATCGGATTGAAATCTATATGGCTTAAAAATGAAAATAAACACGTTTTGTTCAATTTAAACAATAAATAAACAAGTTTGAACCGCCAAAAATATGTTTTATAGGCGATCTTACCAAACAACTAAAAGGCGGGTATTTCATTATCACATTTATATAATTATATTTATATAACTATATAAATGTGATAATGTAATATCCGCCTAACTGAAGAGTGAAGACAGATCTCAACGGTTGCTTATACGAACAAATTTATAGTTGTCCAATTTATTCCGAAATTAATAGTATCAAAATAATCCAAAATTTAGCGAACAAAAAAAACTACGGACCATTACAAAATGAATCATTTTACCAATATTACAATATTGTTACTCAGGTCTATCTGATTTGCAACTCCTAGCTGTGTACTAACAATTAAAATAATTAGAACCCACTTTTAATCAGTTTACGAGTTTAAATTTTTTTTAGTTTTGTGATTTGACGAACTTCTAATAATTTTACCTTGATAAATTTAAATTTGCTCTGAACCCTAAAATTTCCGATTATTACCAAAAACCAACTAAACTCGTACCTCTTGTAAAGGTATATTTGCTCCAAAATATGCTACGGTTATAGTCTACGGTCTAAATAATAACGGGTAGTGATGTTAGTAACAAATAAAATTAAAATTTACTCTCCTGCAGCAATTGTCGCATTAAAATAAATAAATTTTCCATTTTAAAAATTATCCTCGCATGTTTATTTCAACAGGAAATGATTCCGGTTAAATTAAAAATCCAATAACATCCAATTCAATTGAAATAAACACATTGTTACAAAATAATCAAATTTTTTATATTTTTTTTTTTTAAATATCATTAAATGATTATTAATTATTAAAAAAATAAAAATATTTTTATACATTAAAAAATACAATAATAATTACTTTTTATTTAAGGACCAATGATAATTAATTTCGTTTTTTGTTTTTATATTTTTTTTTTAAACAATTAATTTTTTTGAATATAATGTATGTATTATGTACGCTGTAATTGATTAATTTTTTTATTAATTATAAAGGTGAAATGGATAATTTGTGTATTACACAACCCATTTGATAAAGCGAAGTTTATTTATAAAATTTTCAATTTTTATTTGATGTTTTTTCATCGTTGCTTCAACCTATGACTTTCACCTTTAATCTCGAAATCGAAAGGATTTCACATACGAATCATTTATGAGATAATATCCAGCAATCGTGGGAGGCGATAGGAAATACGCATCTCTTATCTCCTGAAGTAAAAGTAGGCTAATTTTGTCACTCTTCCACGGCCGCACTTACTTGAACGATTGTTGAGCACATAAAACTGCTTCTTGAATCAATTTTGGTGTTTTTGGGTTTAAAAATAAAAAAAATTAATTTACAGTCAAGAATGGAATGATATCAAAGGGCCGAATGTCGAAGGGCCTAATGGGTCGTAGGGCCGAATAGGTCGAAGGGCCGAATTTTTACATCACTAAATATATTCATTAATTTACATCACTAAATCACAATGAAATTATTTTATTCGTCTAAATACAGTTTTTCTTCACTCTAACGAATATAAAATGGTTTGAAAAAAAGTAAACGAAAAAAATTCGGTACTTCGACCCATTCGGCCCTTCGTCCCCCATTCCGTCAAGAATGAGATCAGCTTCGAATAGAATAAGCCATTTTCATTATTTTATGATGAATTGAGCGATCATTAGGCTCAAAAAACTGCTATTTAAGGGATTTGTTTAAGGTTAGGAACAACGTAGTACATTTCACGTCACAAATAAGATTAGATGTAGATCTAGCAAATAAAAATATATGAAGATAAGCTATTTTTAAGAGTTTTGAGGACTTGAGCGATCGTTAAGTACACAAAAATGTGAACTGCGGAATTAATATTTGTGTAACAAAGTGGTGAAGCGCGATCGAAGACGTTGATCGATTAGTTTAGTGCGTGATTAATTATTTTAAAATTAATTCTAAATTGCTACAGTGTGTGTTTGGACAAATTTTTGTCTTTGAGGTTGTCCCGTTATAGACAACAAATAGTGAACGGTACAGAAGACAGTTTGTGAAATCTGGCGTTCTACTTCCTGTAGAATAAGCCTCCATAAAATACACCGCGTTTGTAACCCCATTTGGTTTTCTTGAGTTTTCGCGGGCACCTTTCGGTCTGTGCCGACCTTTTCCGTTATGTGTCAAGAAGACAGTGTGTGTATATTTAGATGATATAATCGTTCCAGGAAGTTCCGAGAGAGAAGCTTTGGTAAGTTAAAAAGAGGTACTTAAAACTGCTGAGAAGAACAGCCTGTAAATAAAATGGTTCAAGTGCCAGTTTCTGAGCAAATGAATTGATTACCTTGTGTATGAAATTGATAATGGATTAATTATGCCATCAGTACGTAAAAAATTATCAATCTCAAAATTCTCTGAACTACGCAGTACAAAACAGATTTAACGATTTCTGGGATTGACCGGCTATTTCTGAAGATTTGTTATGGATTATGCACTGCTGATATTAAGCAAAAAGAAGCATTTGAGGTGCTGAAGAAAAAATTGGTCAGCAAGACCCAGAGCTGTTTTGCTTCATAAAGATGAAGAGGGTCAGTGTTTTCAGCCCGTATTTTTCTATGCGAGGTCGTTATAGTATAGTTATGAATTGGAGGTACTCGCGATTGTTTGTGCTTTAAAAAGTTTCGCGTCAACTTACTTGTACTAAACTTTTGAATAGTAACCGACTGCGCAGCGTTTAAGGGTTCGATCGAGCGAAAGGAGGTGACTTCCAGAAAAGCAGGGTGGGTGCTAAACCTACATGAGTTTGATTACAAATTAGAAAATAGCCCATGAAGGTAGTCCCATGAAGCATGTGGACGCTTTAAGTCGAGGTAAAGTGGTGATGACAATTGAAGATGCCGTCATTAATCGAGTTAAAGCGACACAAAACAGTGACGAGGAATTAATTCTGATTCAAAAGCTTCTTAAAACAGGTTCGTTTAAAAATTTTATCATTCCTAATGGAGTTCTTCTTACAAATATTGAAGGTTCAATGAAGCTGACTGTCCCAAGACAGTTGCAAAACGAAGTAATCAAACGTTACCACGAACAAGGCCATTTTGCTGTCAAAAAAAAGAAGAGTTGATCGAGCGGCAGTTTTACATGAATCATTACATGTGAATCACTGACAGGCTCCTTTATTACTCATTTTACCCAAAGGAAGCTCTTGTCAGCGCAAAAGGGGGATACTGATGTTTCTCGCATTGTTTATGTTTCTTAAAAATTTATGCAGACAACAATAAATAAAAAACACGGAAATACGACCACCAGTCTATAAATCATTGTCAGCCAGGAAGTACATTAACACTTTATGTACTTACAAAATACATCAATTTATCTAATCGTAAATACATAATAATACAAAAACTACTACACGATTTAAAAAATAAAATTTTAAATTCATTTTTATTTACAAAGAATTCAATTTGTTTCCAATAATTCACCGCACTATACCATAAGCAAACAGCACGAAAAGCTCGAGAAAATTTATTACATTTTCCAAAATGTGTTTTCCACCCATAAAATTACAAAACACAATTTCAAATTACATTTTCCTATCATTCATTCACAATTTATTATTTTTATTTTATTTTTTTGTGCTGTTCATGTCTCAGTTTTCTTTTATCGTTGGCATTTTATATAGCGCGATTGTTATTGTGCTTTTTTCCTTCAAGTGTTTCGCTTATAAACAAAAACATCCTGAACTACACCAAAAATATAAAAGGACAATAAAAATACATCATGTAAATCAATTTATTATTATCATTATTATCATTTTTATTTTCTTGATGTATGCGACAATTTTTCCGTTGAATTTCCATGCTATACAATGGAATATACGAATTTACAAAATTTTCTTGACTCTGTTTATGTGTATATTGTGTGTGTGTGTGTAGGTCTTGTATTTTATTTTTTTTTATTTCCTGAAACGTTTTGACAATTTTCGAGAGTGAAATATGTATGTTATCCAGATATATATTGTATATAAGAAGATATACCAACAATTTTCCCAAGTCGCTTAAAAATCACTTTATATAAAAGCCATATAGCAACAACTCACAATAAGTGTTAAAGAAATCAAAAAAAAAAAAAAAAAAAATCTTAAACTGGTAACACAAGCTGCGAAAGATAACATATTCAATTATCAAAAAGGAGATAAATAACAATAAAAGGATATTAAGATAAATGAATAATAAACTTTGAAAATGAAAATTCAATCGATTTTCGAGTTTTTTTTTGTGCGCTCTTCTGCGGCATCTTATCAACGTTTCAACATCAAAATGTCATAAATTATTTTGCTAGCTGTGACATATGGCAAAAAATATACATTATACTAAATTGGGGAAACAAAGATGTCGTGGTACACGCCGATTATAATATAAAGTTGGGAAAATAGAAAATGCTACCCCCACTCTATTATTTTTTTTGTTGTTTCTTCGAAAGGAAATTGCGACTCTTAACAATTATTTGGTTATTTTTCCGTTAAATTAGGCAGCTGCGTGATGGGAACAATTGTATAATGAGTAACGTACAATTCGCAAGTGTACGTGTTGCCTCCTCGTATTAAAGCTGGGTAAAGTAGTGTAAAATCAATGTACCAATGCTACCGTCTTTCTAGCAGAAGTACATGCTACAATAAACATCTAGGAGAGCGACCAAAGAGCCCAGATAGTATCGCCTACTGGCCGGCAGTATTATCAGGTTCATTAAGAGCCTGAATATTGACTGGACGTATAATTAAGCAGGATACAAGCAGAAAAGATTTTTCAGGTCGCAGTGCAAGGTGGCCAAATGCCCACATGGCCCTTCCACATAATAATAATCCGTTAAATTTAACAATTAGAAGCCTTTTTGAGCATAGCTAGAATTTCTTTGGGCCACACAAGATACAAGATTCCCTAGTCTTGCAGATCTGTTAAATTTTAAAAGTCAGCCAAAACGCACTTGTAACTCTGTCACTGAAACTTGAAATTTTTTTTAAGTTATGTATGTTGAAGTTTCAAAATTAATTTTAACTTAATCAAAATTATCTTTTAGCTGAAAACAGATACATATTTCTGAAAACTTCATTGTTATTTCAAATAAAGATTATTAATGTTTTTAAGCATTTATTTCTAGAGAGCCGGGATTTGTGATTAAAGGTGTTTGAAAATTAGCCTTTAAGATTGCTAAGGTTTGGTAATGTTAACGCTCTCTTTTCACACAAAAATCGTTTAAAATTTTTCCATGTAGAAAGTTTGTAGAAAAACATTTTTAATTGAGATTTACAGCCAGATTAATCAAATAGTAAGTACAGTTTGACGATTTTAAATCCTTATAAATTTAATTGACATGTCTGAAAGTGTAAGTTAATTGAGGTACGTAGTCTCAAGAGATTTCAAAGGCAGAAAAACTTTAAACACTGACGAAGAGGTAATCAAAACATTAATGCTGAATTATCAATTTTTACCATTTAGTTGGGATTAGCGGGTTAGAGCTGCCTGTTTTCTGATTAGAGTCCGCGCCCGGTTATTTGTTACAGCGACTTTATGAGTAATTTATCTTCAATAGTTTGACTTCTAAGCTATGTAACTCTTGCAAGCATGATAAACAAGATAAGTTTAGCAATATTTTTTTAATTCAGTTTGTTGTTCTGTTCGTAATTGTCCATTCAAAAATAAATTCAGTTTATATATCTAAATTTCCAATTTTCTGAAATTTTCTGACGCTTGAAAGAAAGTTAATTTCTTAGTTCCAATCCAAAAAACAAATTCTTTCAGCGAACTTCAAGATATTTAGAAAGTATACAAAAATTCAAAAATTCTGGCAGCTTCCAATAGCAAGGAAACTCAACGTTGGATATTCAGTAAAATTCCAAACTCATGCCTGACATGGGCTCATGGGCTTTAAATAGTAAACGATAACTCCAACTGGCTATTTTAAAAACGTTGTTTGCTGTTTAAAAGTGTATAGGATCTGATATTCCCCAAGTTTATTGTAACTTTTAGAAAAGCAAAATTTTTCTGAACCATGCACCATAGGGGGAAATATAAGGGCAGAAAATCATTTTGTTGAATTCTGCCGACGGCCTCTCGCACACGTTTTCTGTACGTTGGTCATACCTGTCATTCAACTATAGTATTTAGAAAAGCATAGTATTACTGATTTTACTAATTTAAGTAGTTTATTTAATTTATGTAATTTTATAATTACATTTAATTTATATAACTTATTAAGTTATCTAATTTATTTATTTATGAAATTTATTTGTATTTATTCATTTATTTATTTATATAAATAATTTAAATACATTAAATACATTTATGTAATTTTTTTAATATATTAATTTTATTAATTTATTTAAATTGTTTATTTTATTTAATTATTAAAATTTATTTAATTACTTAATTTATTTAATTAATATAATTTATTTAGTTCACTTAGAAAGAGAAGTTTAGTTGTCTGTATTAAATCAATAAGATTCTTTCGGCTTTTTATAGACACAATATATAGTAATAATGGCATTCACAATATTTTCGACTTGTCAATCAGAAAAATGAAGAGGCCAGTCATTTATAATATATCTACCAAAAAAGTAGAAATATCAAAATCCCCCCCGTACTTTAACCCGAGAGTTAATATAAAATGTATTTTTACTCTAAAAATAAAAACTTTTCCTTGCGTTTTCTGTGGGTAGTTTGGTTTCGTACTGATAATCTCAAAACAAAAAGTTCGATCTACTCATCAGGTAGCTACGACCAAACTACAAAAATAATTATAATAAAAATAAATAATTATAATAATTATAATTCGCTAAGTCAACTACTTTTTGTTTTGAGATTATCAGTACGAAACCAAACTACCCACAGAAAATGCAAGGAAAGGTTTTCATTTTTAGAGTAAAAATACATTTTGTATTAACTCTCGGGTTAAAGTACGGGGGGGATTTTGATATTTCTACTTTTTTGGTAGATATATTATAAATGACTGGCCTCTTCATTTTTCTGATTGAAAAGTCGAAAATGTTGTGAATGCCATTATTACTAATATATTGTGTCTATAAAAAGCCGAAAGAATCTTATTTATTTAGTTAACTTAATTTATTTAATTTATTTAACTTATGTATTTTATTTGATATATTAGTTAATTTATTTAATATATTTGATTTATTAATTTATTTAATTTATGTAAATAATTTAATATATATAATTTATTTAACTTACTCAATTTATTTAATTTATTTAAATTTTTTATTTTAATTAATTATTAAAATTTATTTAACATACTTAATTTATTTATTTATTTAATTTATTTAATTTATTAATTTGTTTAATTTTTTTGATTTATTAATTTATTTAATTTATTTGATCTAGTAATTCATTTAATTTATGTCATTTTTTTAATACATTTAATTTATATATCATAACTTATTAATTTATTTAATTTATGAAATGTATTTAATTTTTATAATTTATTTAATTTGTGTAATTTTATTTAATATATTTAATTAATTTATTTATTTGAATTATTAATTTATGTAAATAATTTAATATATTTAATTTATTTAATTTTTTTATTTTAATTAATTATTTGAATTTATTTAACATACTTAATTTATTTAATTATTTAATTTAAATCATTTATTTAATGCACTTAATTTTTTAAACTTATGCATTTTATTTGAAATATTTAATTTATTTAATTTATGTAAATAATTTAATATATATAATTTAGTTAATTTACTCAATTTATTTAATTTATTTAAATTTTTTATTTTAATTAATTATTAAAATTTATTTAACATACTTAATTTATTTATTTATTTAATTTATTTAATTTATTAATTTGTTTAATTTTTGTGATTTATTAATTTATTGAATTTATTTGATCTAGTAATTTATTTAATTTATGTCATTTTTTTAATACATTTAATTTATATAACTTATTAATTTATTTAATTTATAAAATGTATTTAATTTTTATAATTTATTTAATTTGTGTAATTTTATTTAATATATTTAATTAATTTATTTATTTGAATTATTAATTTATGTAAATAATTTAATATATTTAATTTATTTAATTTTTTTATTTTAATTAATTATTTTAATTTATTTAACATACTTAATTTATTTAATTATTTAATTTAAATCATTTATTTAATGCACTTAATTTTTTTAACTTATGCATTTTATTTGAAATATTTAATTTATTTAATTTATGTAAATAATTTAATATATATAATTTATTTAATTTACTCAATTTATTTAATTTATTTAAATTTTTTATTTTAATTAATTATTAAAATTTATTTAACATACCTTATTTATTTATTTATTTAATTTATTTAATTTATTAATTTGTTTAATTTTTGTGATTTATTAATTTATTTAATTTATAAAATGTATTTAATTTTTATAATTTATTTAATTTGTGTAATTTTATTTAATATATTTAATTAATTAATTTATTTGAATTATTAATTTATGTAAATAATTTAATATATTTAATTTATTTAATTTTTTTATTTTAATTAATTATTTTAATTTATTTAACATACTTAATTTATTTAATTATTTAATTTAAATCATTTATTTAATGCACTTAATTTTTTTAACTTATGCATTTTATTTGAAATATTTAATTTATTTAATTTATTTTAATTTGTTTAATGTTTTTGATTTATTAATTTATTTAATTTATGTAAATAATTTAATATAATTAATTCACTTAATTCCTTTAATTTATGTAATTTTTTTAATACTTTTAATTTATATAACTTATTAATTTATGTAATTTATTTAATTTATGAAATTTATTTGATTTATTCATTTATATATTTATATAAATAATTTAAATACATTAAATACATTTATGTATGATAATTTTTTTTATATATGTAATTTATTAATTTATTTAATTTAATTAATTTATTTAATTTATTTATTGTTTATTTTATTTAATTATTAACATTTATTTAATATACTTATGTCGGTTTCCAGTTACAACAAAGAGTAGCGAAAGAGTAGAAAAGGAGTAGTAAAGAGCTGTCAAAAAACAGATTTTTGACATTTTAAGTGGAACATAGAAAAAAATATTTTTACGTGGCTTTGATTTTTGTATGGGTGTATGAATATACGTATTAATTGTCAAATTCCTATTTTGACAAGTAATACGTCAACTTTGCAATGCAATGCAATGTAGATGTAAATGGATTAGTAAGAGTAGTTTGCTACTCCGTCAATTTAGACGCATATAAAGACAAGAAATTTATATAATTTATTAAGTTCACTTAATTTACTTAATATATTTAAATTATTAATTTAATTAATTTATGTAAATAATTTAATAATTTATTTAATTTACTTAATTTATTTAATTTATTTAAATTGTTTATTTTAATTAATTATTAAAATTTATTAAACATACTTAATTTATTTAATTATTTAATTTATTTAATTTATTGAACTTATGCATTTTATTTGAAATGTTTAATTTAATTAATTTATTAATTTGTTTAATTTTTTTGATTTATTAATTTATTTCATTTATGTAAATAATTTAATATATTTAATTTATTTATTTATTTATTTATTTAATTAATTTATTTAATTTATGTGATTTATTTAATTTATTAATTTATTTAATTTATTTGATTTATTAATTTATTAAATTTATTATGTAAATAATTTAATATATTTAATTAATTTAAATATTTTATTTTTATTAATTATTAAAATTTATTTTACATACTTGATTTATTTAATTATTCAATTTATATAATTTATTTTATGCACTTAATTTATTTAACTTACGCATTTTATTTGAAATATTTAATTTATTTAATTTATTAATTTGTTTAATTTATTTGATTTATTAATTTATTAATTTATGTAAATAATTTAATATATTTATTTTGTTCAATTTATTTAATTTTTTTAATACATTTAATTTATATAACTTATTAATTTATGTAATTCATTTAATTTATGAAATTTATTTGATTTATTCAATTATTTATTTATATAAATGATTTAAATACATTAAATACATTTAAGTAATTTTTTTAATATATTTAATTTATTAATTTATCTAATTTATTTAATTTGCTTAATTTATTTAAATTGTTTATTTTAATTAATTATTAAAATTTATTTAACATACTTAATTTATTTAATTATTGAATTTATTTAATTTAAATCATTTATTCATTGCAATTTATTTAACTTATGCATTTTATTTGAAATATTTAATTTTTTTATTTATTCATTTATTTAATTTATGTAAATAATTCTATAAATTTAATTTTTTTAATTGAGTTTATTTATTTAATTAAATTAGTTTATTTAATTTACTTAATTTATTTAATTTATGTAATTTATTTAATATATTTAATTTATTAATTTATTTAATTTATTTAAATATTTTATTTTAATTAATTATTAAAATTTATTTAACATACTTAATTTATTTAATTATTCAATTTATATAATTTATTTTATCCACTTAATTTATTTAACTTACACATTTTATTTGAAATATTTAATTTATTTAATTTATTAATTTGTTTAATTTACTTGATTTATTAATTTATTAATTTATGTAAATAATTTAATATATTTGATTTGCTCAATTTATTTAATTTTTTTAATACATTTAATTTATATAACTTATTAATTTATGTAATTTATTTAATTTATGAAATTTATTTGATTTATTCAATTATTTATTTATATAAATGATTTAAATACATTAAATACATTTAAGTAATTTTTTTAATATATTTAATTTATTAATTTATTTAATTTAATTAATTTATTTAATTTATTTAAATTGTTTATTATATTTTATTATTAAAATTTATTTAATATACTTAATTTAGTAAATTTATATAATTTATGTAAATAATTTAATATATTTAACTTATAGTAAATTTACATAATTTATTTAATTTATATGATTTATTAATTTATTTAATTTATGTAATTTATATAATATAGTTAAATTATTTAATTCACTGAATTTATATAATTTATATACAATAATATGTTTAATTTACTTAATTCATTTCATTTATTATTTTATTTAGTTTATTTATTTTATGTAATTTATTTAATTTTCATAATTAAATATATTAAATAAATAATTTATTTAATTTTTGTAATTCTTTTATTACTTTTATTTATATAACTTATCAATTTATGTAATTTATTTAATTTGTATAATTTATTTAATTTGTGTAATTTATTTAATATATTTAATTTAATAATTTTTTTGATTTATTAATTTATTTAATTTATATAAATAATTTAATATATTAGACTTATTTAATTTACTTAATTTATTTAATTTATTTAAATCGTTTAATTTAATTAATTATTAAAATTTATTTAACATACTTAAATTATTTAATTTATTAATTTGTTTAATATTTTTGATTTATTAATTTATTTCATTTACGTAAATAATTTAATATATTTAATTTATTTAATACAGTAAATTTATTTAATTAAATAAATTTATTTAATTTACGTGGTTTATTTAATATATTTAATTTATTAATTTATTTAATTTATTTGATTTATTAATTATTTAATTTTATGTAAATGATTTAATATATTTAATTTATTTAATTTATGTAATTTTTTTAATACATTTAATATAATAACTTATTAATTTATGTAATTTGTTTAATATATGAAATTTATTTAATTTATATAATTTATTTAATTTATATAATTTATTTAATTTGTGTAATTTTATTAAATATATTTAATTTATTAATTTATTTGATTTATTAATTTATTTAATTTATGTAAATAATTAATATTTTTAAGTTATTTAAATTCTTTATTTTAATTAATTATTAAAATTTATTTAACATACCTTATTTATTTAATTATTGAATTTAATCATTTATTTAATGCACTTAATTTTTTTAACTTATGCATGTTATTTGAAATAATTAATTTATTTAATAAAATTATTTGCTTAATGTTTTTGATTTATTAATTTATTTAATTTATGTAAATAATTTAATATATTTAATTTACTTAATTTCTTTAATTTAAGTAATTTATTTAATTTATGAAATTTATTAATTTTATACAATTTATTTAATTTGTGTAATTTATTTAATATATTTAATTTATTAATTTATTTGATTTAATAATTTATTGAATTTATGTAAATTAATATATTTAATTTATTTAGTTTACTTAATTTATTTAATTATTTAAATTGTTTATTTTAATTTATTATTAAAATTTATTTAACATACTTTATTTATTTAATTTATATAATTTATTTACTGCACTTAATTTATTTAACTTATGCGTTTTATTTGAAATATTTAATTTATTTAATTTATTAATTTGTTTAATTTTTATGATTTATTAATTTATTTAATTTATGTAAATAATTTAATATGTTTAATTTGTTAATTTACTTAATTTATTTAAATTGTTTATTTTAATTAATTATTAAAATTTATTTAATTAATTGATTTATTTAATTTAGTTGATTAATTAATTTATTTAATTTATTTAACTTATGTAATTAATTTAATATAGTTTATTTATTTAATTTACATAGTTTATTTAATTTATTTATTTATTTAATATGTTAAATTTATGTAATATTTGATATATTTCATTTATATAATTTATTTAACTTATGTATTTTATTTGATATATTTAATTTGTTTAATTTATGTAATTTATTTAATATATTAAATTTATTAACTTATTTAATTTATTTAATTTAATTAATTAATTTAATATATTTAATAATTTAATTTATTTAATGTATTTAATTTATTAATTTATTTAATTTATTTGATTTACTAAATTATTTAATTTATATAAATAATTTAATATATTTAATTTACCTAATTTATTTAATTATTTAATTTATTTAATTTACGTAATTTACATAATTTATTTGATTATTTAATTTATTTAACTTACGAAGTTTATTTAATATTTGTAATTTATTTAATTTACACAATTATATGATTTATTTAATTTATTGAATTAATATAATTTATTTATTATATTTAATTTACTTAATTTATTAATTTTCGTTTAATCTACATAATTATTTGATTTATTTAAATTATTTTACTTATTTCATTTACTTTAATTTACCTAATTTACTTTATTTATTTGAATTTAATTTACTTAATTTAGTTAATTTACTTAATTTATGTAATTTATTTAATATACTTAATATACTTAATTTATTAATTTGTTTAATTTATTCAATTATTTAATGTTTTTAATTTATTTAATTTATATAATTTATTTAATTTATATTATTTATTAAATTTAATTAATTTATTTAATTTATTTGGTTTATTTAATTGATTTAATTTATTTATTTTTTGGATATTTGTTAGTAATGTAAATTATTTTGTTATTATAATTCTTCTGAAGATCCCATTGATTGTCCATTTCAGCAGCCAAAACTTGGTTGTACATCTTCTTAATGTCAACCGTCATCGCTAAACGACCATAATGTAGGCTGAATCTATATCTTCTTTTGGTGGCATTCTCGGAGTTTCCCAGTTAAGCGTCAATTTTATTATTGGGAATTGCACCCACACATCTATTATCTTCACTTCTCTGAAATCATATAACTTTAACTCGAAACTTGATATTGTATTAGGAAGTTGTCCGATTATAAGATTATCAATTCGTATTCCATTGTTTATAGAGTACAACGATTTTACGGTGATGAATCCGCACCCCCCTTTTCCTATTTTACCAGATTCCCAACCAGTTACATGCCCACATAATAAATAAGTTTGAGAACCAGTCTGTATCTTGCACCGTCGCTGTTAGCAGTAATGACTTAAAGTTTGATATAGCTACGTTGTTTGTTGGTATTGTTCCAACTTCTCTGTGTAGAGTTAAATTGTGTTATCTATGACATTTGCTGCATCTATATATCGATCTGCACTTATTTGCTAAGGTAACGCCATTGAGAGCATTTCAGGCACAGCGGCGCAGCAGACGAAGAATAATAAGCTTTAACGCGGTCGCTCATTTTTGGATGTGATACTCGGTTTATGTTCATGGTATCTATAGAGCCACTCCTTTAAATTACAAATTTTAAAAAAAAATTCTATCGAAGGGAAATCATCATCGGCCGTATCATTTGCCCACGCTTGTCACGCTATCCAATTGGTTGACTAAAATGTGAATTAGCCATATGTCTCTTTTCTCTGCTTCGCTGCCTAATACTTGGCTCTTTGATAACTTGAGCCGATATACGTCAACCATTTGCCGCCACGCTTTTACTGAAACCTTTAGTCCGAAATAGCTGGCTGACAAAAGAACTGCTGGGTAAGATTTACCACCATTTCATTTGACAGCCCTTCTTAGGTATTAGAATATGATCATCTTTGATATTTTGGGATTGCTGCCGATAGATGCTTCAAACAGAACTTTGAATAACGGAGAATATGGACCGGAAAAGGTGGAAATGCTAATTCTTGGAAGTCTGACCCCACTACCTATTTTGTTATTGCGCGACTTCTTGCAAGAAGATTGCTAATTTACCATTAGTTCGTCGATTGAAGCATTATGGGAACTCTTAAATGCTTCAGTTTCACGTCAAACATACCGAAAAAGTATTATAAAAATTTACCTTGATATACATATATGTAGTAAAAAAACATAACTCGTAAATCAACACGCTCATTGTACGACAGTTTATTAATTAAAAGTACTTAGCTTTTAATTTACAAGTCTGTAAGAAGCTTTTCGATGGTTGATGAAGCACATCGTATAAAAAAATGTAAATATAAAAAAAAATTATGGATATTATTCTGTGTGCGATGAGAAAAACTAACCACCAGCATAAAAGTAAAACATCGTTATGTTTTACCTTCTTGTTATCTCATCATTTTGACTTCCAGCTTTATATTTATTTAAAAAAAATTCCTCACGATACCACGTTATACATATACAAACAAGCAACAATACTCATGACAATAATAATCACATTTATTACTAAACCAAACAAAATATTATGTATAGTTTTTTTCATATTTTCATGTTGCTGCAAATTGGTACAATGAAATCATTATGAAAAGCTCAGAAGCACAAAACATCCAACTAAATAAAAATAAAATAAAAATGAAGAAGCCACCAACAAACAAGAAGCTTCGGGAGAGAAAAAAAAATTTACTAATGAAATACTAAAACGCTAAATAACATCAGTGGATGATTGTGTGACAAAACAAGAAAACATAAAAAATAGCTAAAAGTTGCCCCCAAAAGATTTTACTATACACTGTTTGCACCAAACACAACACAATAGCACATTGTTAACAACAATAAAATGAACAAGAAGCAAACAAAAAAGCGATAATCATTTTCTTCTCGCCTTATGTGTTGAAGCAGAGTAGATATTCTAAACAACAACAAAAAAATTGGTTATGTCGGTAGGGTAAAAATCATTTACCCTTTTTATATATACATACATAGATTCAGCACCCCCCCTCCCCCCCCCCCTCCTATTACGATTATTATTGTTAACAAATCTTTATAACGGAAAAATGACGCCTTTTGTTCACCAAAAATTTAAAATCATTGTTATGCCCAAAAAAGCACAAAAATAAGTTTCACTTGAGGTGAATTTAGAAAAATAGAAAAATAAAAAATCGTTTTCGCATATAGAGTAGACCAAACCGCGGTACTCTAATCAACTTTCAACAATGGGAAAAACTTTTTGTTTTCCTACTTGCTAATGAAAATTTACATTTCATTTTTAATGCCTAAAAATATGAAAACTTTGCTTTTCAATTTTTTTGTTTTTTTATAATTTTGGATAGCTTTTGTATGGTAGAAGTTTCGTGTGAGTGTGTGTGTGTGTGTGTGTTTGTGAAAGTGTGAATATTATATGATGTATGTATGTATATGGATGATTTTGAATATATCGCTAATTCGCACCTTTCACATATTTTGGCGTGAATGCTTTTATTTAAAAAAAAGTTTTGATTATGGTGAAACTTGTGGTGTGTTGGAAATGGAAAATGGCTTTTGTTAAATTGACTGTGAGGGTTTAGAAAATTTTGTTTCTTTCTTATTGTATTGAAGAAGGGTGGATATTAGGTCATTTTTATTAATACTGATTGATTTCTAAAAATTTGTAAACTGTTTTGCTTTTTAGCTGTACTCAACCACTTTCTGTCTTGTCATTGCTTCAAAACTGTCGTTCTGATTTTACTAACTAATGTTTAAGTTAAATATTAGTTTTGAAAATTCTGGGATCCGCCCAATAGTATGAGACTGGACTAACTAAAAATTCACCTACAGACCACAGGGAAAACATCCAAACCGGAACCGCTTCCGCATTATTTCGGTCTGCTCCGTACTGTTTATGACCCTCGTCCCCCTTTTGCCTTCTATAGATCCGTTAAGCAGCCCTCCTCCTAGTTCCGTCGCAATATCGCCTCTATCTATTACCATATAATATGCTACTGCCCCCATACCTCTTCCGATAGAGCATTACCTCCACTACTGTGTCCGGGCGTTACCTTTTGCATGTAGTGGAGTATCCTCCTCTGTCCTCAAGTCATGTGTTGGGAATAGTGTATTTACGATGTTTCGTATAACCATTGGTTCTATTGAGCTGCATAAGTTCATCCAGTCTGCGAGTGAGAAACTTGTAGCCTTTGCTCCATGGGTCGACATTCACCTCGCGGCAGATATCCTACCAAAATCTAACCTTATTAGCCCGTATGGCTATATCGAGCTCTTTCTTTGCCACCCTGCACTCGACTGATCTGCATACTGCGCCACTTTTATTTTGTGCTCGTTAAGCCCTGCGCCTGAGTTTCAGAGCATTCTTCCTAAGTTCCGCCATTTCTTCCGTCCACCAGTAAGCCTGCCGTCTTCTTCTCCCCGAGGCATTGCTGCGTCACAGGCTCGCTGGATAAGCTGCACGATTTCATCAACATTAGCCTCGACATTATTCCTGGTTATATTGTTCTGCAGAACCGGTAGACCATTTCCAAGGTTTGCCTCCAAGAACGCAACCAGTGCTACTCCCTCCACCCTACTCGTATTCTAGCCAGGTGAGTCTTAGATTCTCATTTGCTGCGCCGGTTTATCACCGAGCACCATGAAGGTGATGTAGTTATGATCACTACCCGTGTAGTCCTCCGTCACCCTTCAGTCCCAGTATTGCTCGCTAATGACCACTATCTGGGCTTCCATCTCACAAACTGGCTGCGTCAATAGATTATCCGCAGCCCTACATCCGTTCATATTTGCTTGAAGGAATTTTTTTCTCAGAGGTCTCTCCACTTGTCCTGCAGAACCTTTCAAAACGCCCCACAGGCGCTTGACCCCTTTACATGATTTAGATTTAGAATCCGCCTGTCACTGGAACTCTCTGCACACTGCGAATACTTCTGTTCGGAAGAAAACTCTATCGCCTTATGCCCATCGTTACCGCACCTCCAGCAACTACCACTGCGATCGAGGCCCTCGCAGTTTCGCATAATATGCCCATAGTCAAGGTATCTATAACAATTTGTGGACTACCAATCTCCTCCTGACTCTCCCGAAAACCCAACCTATCTTCAACGTCCCAAGTTTAAAATATTATATTGCTTAACAAAGACTTTCTGGCCTATTTCCAGAATTCGGCTTCTGATACGTAGGTTACATTGTTTACAATATTTGTTATATGCTTTAATAATGCTATCTTTGACGTCACTATGCACGATTGCTAGTCTGTCAGGAATTGTCATCCAGTCCATACTATTCTCGTCTAATACATCAATGTCGTGAAGGAGCTTGTAGTCTTTAGCGTGTAGAATTTTGTGATACAAAAAGATTCGAAAATGTGGTGGATAGTTAGTTGATTGATGTATCGAATTTCTCAATGCGCTTCCAATCTGTAGTAGAAATTTGTCCCAGGCTGAATGCTTTTTTACTTACGTACGCTCGTAAAACGGCAACGATGGAGCGGTTAACCCTTATGGAGGCGTTGCTCTCCAAACTCGTTCAGCAATACAGCGAATTCCTTTCCGATGGACAGTGCGCTATTATCAGAATGGATTTTCTCAGGCACACTAAATAACGGAAACAACTCATCCCGCATTAACTCTACAATTTTAGTCGCAGTAGCCTCTGTAGCGATTTTAGAAAAACAAATTTTATTAGATAGCCCATGACGCTTAACGGCCTCTATGGCTATTTTGTTATATAATCGTGTCACCCAATCCAGAGTTTTGCGAGCTCCTCCATGTGCTCCATTTTGTACATTGTCTTCGTTGCTTATCAACTCCTCTCGAAATTCACTTGGAACCCACAATCTCCAGCACAGTACATCTGTCAATTGAACGTTCGATTTTGGCTCAATTCGAATAAAAATTTGACTCTTCATTAATCAAATCTTTCTGATGTATGATGTTGAAATCGAAACCCTACAACTTCAAACTCTATCTTACTAAATGACCACACAATTAGTTCTGGGACATAAGCAATTTCAATCTGGCATGATCTGTTATTATTGTGAATCTGTAGCAGTCGATATACGGTCGGAATTTTTTTACGCTTATTGTGGCTGCCAGGTATTCCAATTCCGTTATTGTATAGTTGCGTTTAGCAGAATTTTTGCGACACAAACGCTATTGGTACACTTCCGATGCCTTGTGTGCTGGCGTCACATCTGATGAAAAAAGTCTTCGTTAAGTCTGGATTGTGTAACAAAGGTGCATCGACAGCAACCAATTCAATTTCGTTATAGCTGTTTATGCTTCATCGGACTATTAAAATGTTACTGCATTTTTGAGTAGTTTGGTAATCGGGGCCGTAATTTCAACGTAAATTCCTTTTAACCATCTGTACCATTGCGCCATTCCCAACAGTTGTCTCGTTTGTTTAACAGATTTTGGAGCTGAAATGTTTGTAATAGCATCACCATTAGATGGATCTGCCCCTAGTATACGTTCATCAAACGTGTGTTTGAACACACGAAAACCCCAAATACCTTGTCTCCTTGAGCACGAAATGACTTTACTCTACGTTTATTGTCAACCCTGCATTGGACAATAAACGTGCCATGGCCTTTCCAGGTGCTCGTAGATACCGGCTGAGATAATCAAGAGGTCGTCCAAATAGATGAATACAAGACTATTTCTTATTACGTGACAGTAGTGACCATAAAAAAGATGTCTGGTAGACTGGCAGATAATAAGGAACGCCTTTTGGCAGACACGGCGGAGATCGTTTGGACTGGAGGGTGCCGTTACCAACGATCACACCTTGATTATGATTTTAGCTGCTGAGGCCGTGGCAAAGATAATGTTGATTTTGTCCCGTTTTCTGATTTTTCTTATTAATTCATGCGGTTTATCAATCATGAGCCAGCGTGAGCTCTAGCCAGCTACAAAGACCGCACCAGACCGCTAATCTCATGATTCTGATAACGAAATCTTGAGATTTCGTTATATCATATAAGTTACCGGTAATTTAGCATATCCAGTGACATGATTGGCGGTTCCGTCTGTAAAAAGTTCCTCGCTTCCCTTGCCTAATATGCTAAGACTCCTGGAGATATGGCCGACTTTATTTCGCTTTTTCTATTTTTATTCGTTCTGATTATTCTTTTTCTAAGGTGGTTATTCAAGCATGGGATCAAAACTAGAAACCGCCACGATACTCCGTGAGCTCTAGCCAGTTAATAGACCGCACCAGATCTCTGATTCCATAACTCTGTTAACAAAATTTAGCGGTTTTGTTACACTAATTTATCGAATATTAATAACAAAAAAATTCACTGAAATTTAACTCTTAGCGGCCACACGTTGTAACTAGTTACCCCAGGCTCAGAAATAATGAAATTAGAGGTCTACAACCTTTGAAATTGATTCAAGTAACGACATCTGCCGGTAGTAGACAAGTGTCAGATGTGACTCCATTACATAGGAAGCCGATAAAACGCGTGGTGGCGCTTTGAGCGTTCGTTTTCTCGGCGGGGGTAACTAGTTACCCCAGTGTGACTGCAACCAGCGGTATGACCGCTCAGCACAGATCTTTTTTTTTTCAAATCGACTTGTTTATGGTGTCAATAGACTTAATAAAGATAAGTTCTTGATATTCTAGTAAAAAAAAAATTTGCAATCCTAGTCGTTAAGGAATCTTGTCTGTGTTCATGTCAAATAATTCTTATTTTTAAATAACTAATCGTACTCTCAACCAATTAAGTTTAAATATAAATTTAATTTTATTTCTATAAAACTGTTACGAATTCATTTTTAAATGCTACCAACAACCTTAAGTTAATATTAGCACAGATAAGAATAGACAGATGTACATAAAAGGATTATTGCTGCTCTAAAAGAATTAGATTAGAATTTGGTATTGAAATTTCTAATGTAAATTTGGCCCATTCAAGATGTACATCTGTCTATTCTTATCTGTGATATTAGTGTATATTTCCCTTGGCTGCTTCAACTTCAAGTACCCACCTCCGTCCCTTTTTTTGTTACAATATGATTAAGCGCTGTTTATACCTAATTATTTACTAAGTTTTATTTATCTAAGTTTAATTTTATAGTAACAACTGCATTCTGAATAACATTTATTAGTTTGCTGGGTACGATTTCTGGTCACTTCTGAAAATCGTAATTATTATTAATTTAAATTCGAACATGCTTATAAATTAAGAATACTAAAAATCAAGATATCATAATTTCTAACTACGTATCCATTGGAAATTTGAAATTTCTGCAACTGAAACAAATTTCTCGGGAATCTCTGAAAACAAAATCAATATTGACCCCTTATTACTAGTTAATTAGTTTAATTAACAGGATTACACCTTTTAATTAAATTTCATTAAATCTTCATGTTAGTACTATAAGACAAATTATTTGGCACAAGCCAATACACTTTCTAAACTACACGGCATTAGGTGCTTGTAGTTTCTGGAGATCCGGTCGAGTTCCTCAGGTGTTTCTAAAATAAAACAAATTAGTCAATTATTTTATTAATTTCAATAACGTTACATCTTGTTTATTAGTAGCTGGTTCGTTTCCTATTCAATGCAATCCCAAATCTAATTGTTTTCCCGACTAATTATTAATTTAAATTAAATTAAATTAAACTGAACCCCTAATATCCTAAAATAAATTAAATTCGGCATCTAAATTGAAAGGTCAGCAAATTAATCACTAAATTTATCAAGCCTTAAAATAATATTCTACCTGGATTAAATTTGTCTCCAGCATAATAATAAAATAAGAATAAGTCAGCTTTAATCTTGTCATTAATATCTCTGAAAATTTAATTCAATTATAATTCAGTTAACTCTAAAAAAGCAATCATCATTATTTCGAACTTCATTCAAAATTTACAGAACAGTAGCTCAGAGACGATCCAACGTAATAAACGAAACCAGCATCAGCCACCCCCCCCCCCCCCCCCCCAAAAGATCTCCGCCACACCAATCGCCAACCTACCTCTAAGACAACAGAAGTTTGCTCCTTGATAAAATGTCTGATAAAATGTGATAAAAACAAAAAAAGACAAAAACAATCTAAAAGGATAACACAAATTATATTTTTGCTCCAATCGTTTGCCCGCCACAATATTAAACCACAAAACCCGTAAAACCAAAACCAATATATTATAGTTTATCAAACATCTGAATATCCGATTTCATAATACACATATGCACTTATACATACTTAAATCCATAGAAAAAATTTGATTCATGTAAATATAAAAAGACAGACAAAATTCCGCTTACAGAACAATATAAAAAAATAAAATACATTTTGATTTTATGTTCATAAGCAAAAAACCAAAATTCCCCTTACCGAAGCAAATCATCATAATATAAAATATATAAAGAAACAACAACAAAATGTTTACGCAATTCATATCACATATATCAATACATAAATGTGATATGAAAATACCTGTATAACGATACCAGATTGGTCCCGTTATTCATTTTTTTACTACGTTTTCGTCATTTTCCGATTTAGATTAATTCACAACACTAAAACAAAAATTGTATAACACTAATGAAGATTATGGAAACGATTGTACAATAATTGTAATCGAAAAGTGAAATCAAAATCCATATTGGATATTCCAATATTTTTGAATTTCAACTTCAATTCCCTAATTAACCTCAAATCGCTTTCCGTACCACTAATCTTCATTTAACACTTTTAAATTCAATTACACTTTCGTATTAAAACAACAAACAACGTACAAGCCAAACACCTCTAATCCACCCCTACACCATTCAGTCAGTTACATATCACATATCGCGGGTGCGATTGTGTCAGCACTACGAGTTTCGAGTTATCAGAATTTGCAACAATGCGACTGTGTGCAAGACATTGCGAGTCCTCGCAATTGAGATTCCCTTGTTGTTTTTTACTCGTATAATGTGAAGTACGACCGACAACTCGTAATGCTTAAGGTCCTTTTTAAAGAATTTGTCAGCATATTTCGAGCTCTTGAAACTCGCAATTCGTCTACAAAGGGGCCATTTGTTCACGACACACTTCACTAAATCCATCCAAAACTTTGTACAATATTGCTTCAATTCAATTTGATTATATTTTACATACTTGCATTATGTGAATTTTATTCAATGAACAAAGAACGACACAACGTATACTCACCCGCCCTCGGGACCTGATCCGAAACTATTGCAAATGCTTGCAATCCGGTGTACTTCCAGGCTATGTCCGCCAAAAATAAAGAACTGGCCAGGACAATTTCAATGTACGCCTTCCAGATTTCAACCTTCAAGGTTAAAATCTATCAATTTATGATCCGTCTAGTTCCTATTCCATTAAATGGTTCATAATTTAATTATATCATATTTGTCGGTTCTAAAAACGTAACATTTATATTTTCTTTCAACATCGCAACAAAATACTTTGTGTGGATTATGTCACACACAGAATAGTAAAAAATTATTAAATTAATCCGAATAACTCGTCAAGGAGTATTATAATCGATAATCCGTATATGCAGCAACTTTTCAGATTAAAAAACTTACAAAAAAAAAAAAAAAACGCAAATGTTTTCATCGTTATAATTTTGTAAGAAAATTATAAACTTCACAGAAAATAATTAAACCAACAACAAAAATTTTTATAATTTCCAATTAATTTTATTTTAAGCAAAAAAATAAAATATATTTGTAGCTTTTTATAATCAACGAGCGAACAAACTTTAAATAAAGTAATTTTTCATAATTTCATGAATTTATTTTCTTCGATCGCATAGTTTTTTCTTCTTCTGCCTCGTCTTAAATTACAAGAATTTATTTTCCAGAAATATTTTTGTATAAATACATACGTGTGTGTGTGTGTGCAACAAATTAAATTTTATAATATAAGTTTTATTCATTTTCTTTATTTTTATTACTACAATTACTTATTTGAGAAAAAAAAAAAAGTTTTTAGTTTTATTTTTCAAGCTACTAAAACTAAAAGTATTTTGTGGGAAAATTTATTTAGTTGATTTTACGAGGCGAGGTTTGGGGGGATGGGATGCCAGAAATAGTTTGTATAATGAATGGATTTTGGTGTTGCAAAATATTTGCAATTTTAAAGTTTTTAAATAAATTAGTTTGTTTTCTTTTTTAATACAAAATCAATATTAGGATTGAGGTTATGTTATTCAGAATTGTCTTTTACACGAAATCTGCTCGTATATACTACTTATATTATATCAAAAAAGGCTGACGTAATTTATATATTTAAATTTATAATTAAAATATGTAAATGAATGTTCGTTTTCTTAAATAAAGATGAAATACATGGTTGTCTGTGTATAACGTGATGTATATACCCACAAACCATGTTATTATAGGGAGAAAAAGCGAGGTAAATCGAAATAAGGCAAAACTTCAAAGTAGATTTTATTCGAAAATTGAAAATTTTCGCTTTTTTTTTTTGCTGTTTGTTTGTTGTTGGCTCTGATTGTTTGATCTTTGATTTGCTTTCCTGTTTGTTATTATTATTACTACTGATGAAAATTCGTTTCGAAAAGCAGAATTTTCCATATTGCCGATTTCAATTAAAATATGTTTATGGTTTGTTTGTTTTGGAAATTTTCAAAGTTGCCAATTGAATAATGTTCTCGGTGAAGCAGCAAATTTATTCTAATTAGCTAGATTTTCAAATTTTTAAAAGAACGGATGCTTTACACTTTTTACTGCTCAGAATGGGATCGATATTGATAACTGAAAATTTACAAAAGAAAACCCTGTTTGACAATGTTAAACACGCCACAGAATGGTGCCTATAACTATAATGACTTCCTTTCCTCGCCAATTTTAGTTTGAGAATAACCAATGAGTCGCCAGAGAAAAATTCATCATTAGAAACATCATTAGACAATCCATCTCAAGAAATAGTACTCTAGAGGCTGATTTTATATAAATTTTTCAAATGTTTCCTAGTTTCAATAAGCTCTTTTCGGCGTTTTATAGACAAAATATTTTTACAGTAATAGCATTCACAACATTTTCGACTTGTTAATAAGAAGAAATGAAGAGGCCAATCATTTATAATATGAAAAGTTCACACGAACAAAAGTTTGGTCTACTCTTCAGGTGCCTACGACCAAACTACAAAATACAATTCTAATTTCATACATTAAGTATGAGGCAAGAACGTTCTGACTTAGCGAATTATATTCACTAAATCAAAAACTCAAGAAAAAACATCATTTCTGACAAACTTTTTTTTTTTATTATTTGTGTGGGTATAAAACACACAGAAATGAAGGTTTTCTTTGAGTTTTTGATTTAGTGAATATAATTCGCTAAGTCAGTATATTCTTGCCTCATACTTAATGTACGAAATTAGAATTGCATTTTCTAGTTTGGTCGTAGCTACCTGAAGAGTAGACCGAACTTTTGTTCGTGCGAACTTTTCAGTACGAAACCAAACTACCACATAGAAAACTCAAGGAGGGTTTTCATTTTTTGGGGTCGATACACTTTGTATGACGTTTTATACGTACGTTTTTATTATAATTCTGATTAACAAATTGAAAAATATTGTGAATGCCATTATTGTTAATATATTTTGACTATAAAAAGCAGAAAGAATCTTATTGATTTTCCGATATTTTCCAAGAGTAGGTGGGACAAATTTTTCCACAAAAGTTTTTATTGCAATCCATGTGTCCTGTATACTTTCGGCTGAAAACCGGTAAATTTTTTATTTTCGTCTGGAATATTAATAACGTAATCTGCATTATCGACTTGTTACTTTCGGCTGGATACTTTCGGCTAACTGTAAATTTTAATAGATTACCTCGGAAGGGAGTGTTAAGAGTAAAATTCTGTTTTATTTAATTTAATGTTCACCTTTTTTAAAATGCGATACCAACATTCATTTCCAAAGGTTTAGAATTTAACGTTGTAATCTTGATGAGTCAACATATTCCGTGCTCAAGTGTTTGGGGTGGTCTTGCTATTTACACTTCACTACATGCACTCGATCGTGGATGACCTGCTGGTATTGAAAACTGATTTTGCGCCGTAAATCATAAATATAAAATAGCGAAAAGTGCCATCAGGATTCCTATAGTTAAGTAGGAAATCGTTGAAATGATGCGAACGTCATGATGATTCATTACTATTAGCAATAGTTCATTTTCCTTTACCATTTCTAGCTCCCTTTCTAAATCGGTAGTTTCAATTGCTGGCATCATGTTTAAGACTATCGTTTATTGTTTTTTGTAAACTGAATTCCTTTATGGATTGCTATATGTGCTGTGCCAATAGCGTTGATGTAGAGATTAAACTTCATTTATATAATTTATTTAATACATTTAATTTACTTAAATTATTATTTTGTTTAATTTATTTAATTTAATTTATTTATTTATTTTTTATATATTTGTTATTAATGTAAATTATTTTGTTAACAATTTTTTCTTCTGAAGATGAGAAAAGCAATATACTAAATTCAAAGGCCAACTTATAGCTCGGCAAATTGTTTACTTTGATTAACACGATATCCCCAATTTTATTGTTTTCTTCCGGTTTATGTCATTTTGCCCTTAGTTGAAAGTTACGAATATATACTGCGCTGAATTTTTTTCCAAAATGATTTGGCACGCTTTTATATAAATTACTATCTAGTGAGTCTGCCAGCAGGATTGTTCTTATTTATTTCTTCTTCAGGCACCTAAAACTTTGCTGAGCCAATTAAGATATGGGCCGGTGTCAAAATGTGAAATGATGCACCATCATGAGCTGTTGCATAGAACAGCCGCGAATTTAAAATAGCTCCAGTCTGACTCAATAAAGTTGCCATCCCTACAAAAGTTAAATGGCCTTTTTCTTTAAGAACCTGACAGCCAAATAAACACAGCCCTCGATACACCTCCAAAATGAAGAGAAATATGAAGTGTTGCTAAATTTCGAATTTTTACAAATGCTCTTCAATGATAGAATTATGATTATTACTTGAAATATTTTTGTATATCTCATTTAGTTTTCGCTTGGCTCCAATGAAATTTGAACTATTATCACAGTACATACGGGATGAGCTGGTGATCCTGTTCTCGATACAAATCTCTTTAAAGCAGCTATAAAGGCGTTACTTGATAAGTTGCTAATAACCTCTAAGTGGTTAGCACTATAGGGAATTCAAATTACTCGAAATTTAGATCTTTTGAGTATTCGAGGAATTTTGTTAAAAGTTAAGGCTCGAGAAAGTAAATCCAATTTCTCGCTACGTATTCCTGTAGATTCCAAAACTTTTATAACGTCTAGTTTCGTCATTTTCTTTCGAAACTAAACCTAGAATTCTTGCATTTCTGCATATGATGATTTATTTTCTTGTCCGACAGTCATTTCACCGTGATCTTGCATTCTATTTGATTCTGGTAATTATTGCCTAACTAGAATTATTTGGCTCCAAACTATGGAGTTGAAGATTCCTGAAAAGTAGATCAAACTGAATTTTTACAAAAGAATTTATTTCTGATTTGGACAAATACACTAAATGTTCATTATTTTGCGGTATGGTACAATACTTTGGAAAAAGAGCAAAAGGGAAACTACAGTTGTTTGCCTACTTTCAATATAACGATTCTTTAACGCCTCTAGCATCTAAATCGACAACTTTGTATTTATATCTTGTAATTTATTAAATACATCAGTAAATACTCCCTCGGAAATCAACAAACTTGAACCATATTTACTAAGCTCCAAAACTGCGAGTTCCAACGGTTCAAGTATCGTCAAAACTTCCTTAAGAATTTCTAAAACCTTCGTATCACATTCGAAGGCTCCTAATTCATTTAGAGATTTATTGATGCATTCGATTGTCCTGATGAACCGTTTAATCGTAGAAACGAATGATGAACCGTTAATTAGCAGTAATTGTAAATTGTTTCTAACAGAAGATTTTCTAAAAAATTGATGATTTTTCTGATATTAAACCAATTCATTAAATAACCAAAGCATTACTAACTTGTGGTTGTAAAATATTTTTTGGCCCTTCATTAAATGGGTCGAAGTTTCGACTGACAAAGTTGACTGATAGCTTCGATTTTCTGTTCATACTTTACCATCACGACTGCACCATCGTGTGTAGAGGCTACAACGTCGACACTCAAATCAATAGAAAACTCGTGTTTTTTTTAACCAGCCGTAACGTTTTCTCCTCATCACTTCCCAGTTCCCACAGAAGGAAAATAACCGAAGAACATGTTGAGTTGTGTCGGCCATAATGACCATAATGTAGGCTGAATCTAAATTTTATCAAACCATCAAAAGCCACTCTTAATTTGCTCGTTTCACTCGACTCAAGTGATTTGTTAAAAAAAACAATTTAAACTCCTCTAAATTGCACTCAATGTCAGTGACAAGTTGTAGGTCTCCTTATCTAATATATTCAAAGTGCTCCCTTGCAGCTTTCTTGCTAGTGCAAGAAATCATTTTTTGGTGGCATTCTCAGAGTTTCAAGTAAAGCCAGAAAGATGATATTCCCTCCAGCGGATTTAAAAGGTTTGAAAGAGCCAATAGCCCATCTCATCTCACTGGGTGTGAAAATTTTTCCAAGGAAACTCTACATTCTATTGTGCAGTGCATAGGCTACCTCACAGGTCATGCGGGGCTTCCTGGGCCCCTACCACTGTTAAATCCAGAAAGTAGTTATCTATACAAGCATAGCCCCGCTTATACACAACTAAAGCTCAACGCATTAGGTCAAGGAAAGCCCCAAAACAAAAATTCCAAAGGTCAATTATCTCTTACATAATGTGTAAATTAAAGCATTTTTACCATAATAACAAAGAACAAAAAAAGGTTCAACGGTCCCTCCGCCCCAAAAAAAAAAATTCTGAAAAACTCCAGAAAAATATATTATTTGGTACGATTGTACATTTTTTGAAAGGAAACAGACATTCCATTTCCTTGAGACGACATTTTTTTTTTGTTTACGATGAATGTTTTATTTTCGGAACAAGAATTTTCCCACATCAATTTTTTTGTTTTATTTTGCCGTAATTATTTTTTGTTATCGTCATCATATCGAGATTGTGACATATTGTATACATATGTATATGTACGTTAGGCAGAATAAAGTTGAAAGCTGTAAAACAATGCAAGATGGAAATTAACTTATATTTTGTGGAAATTCCTGTTGTTGAGTTTGAACTGAAATTCTGCATTATATACATAAATTCGTACATGACAACAAGTATACAATACAGAAATGTGGGGTTTGGTCACCCGTACACACATATATGAGTGGAGGCAATTCCGTTCTTAACTTACAAAGTTAGTAATAGCGCGCGAGGGGACAGGTGCGGTATCGTAAACAAAATTTGCATATTTAAACCATTCGTTTTTTTTGTTGTTTTTGTTAATAACATTTTCGTGATATGATAATATCATAAATTTTATGTTAAAATAATAAAACATAATTATTACATTTTGTTTTGTTTATTTATGTGTACAAACATACATGGAGTACTCGTATGTTGGGTACGTGAAAATGATGCAAAAAAAAAACTGTATCTCTCTAAAAAAAAAATGTACATAAAAGTGTACCGTCCCGCTTAACATAAACACAAATAATAATGAAAAATATTTTTCCGAATGGCATAACATGGTGAAAAGAACAGCAAACAATTTTCCGTATTTTTTTTTATTTTATTTTGTGTTAATGTAATTTTCATCAAACAACAATAAATCTTTAATATTTATGATAATTATTTTTATCTTAAATTTTTTTTTTACGTTTTGCGATTTCTGCTCTGCGCGTTCAATGCTTTTCCCTATCTATCTACCTACATATTATTTACATTGTTTATGTACGACCATAGTTTTTTGATTACTTCCTGCATTTTTTATACCGGTACACGCGAGTAAAAGCAGGGCAAAGTGCAAACACAGGAAATACAGGAAGTTGAAAGGAAACTTTTTTTTTTTATACAGAGCTCTTCATTTTTTTACCATATTTTACTGTATGTGTTATAATGAATATAGGTGTATACAATTGGGAAATAAAAAGCAAACCTGTGCTTGCATTTTATGCAACGTTTTGTCGTATCTTTATGTAGGGTAAATTATTTTTACAATGTGGTGATATAATTTTTAATTTTACGGAATTTTATATGTGAACAGCTCATTAATATTGGGTGAAGTCAGTGGTCAGTTGTGGCCTTCCGAATAGTATAATTATTTAGAAGGCTACATTTAAATTCTCCATGAAACGAATTTTATGGTGTTCCTGTTTACTTCCGTGCGTATACGATTCATACATTTCAGAATATTTAAAAATTCTTATTTAATATATATTTACATAACGGAGTGAAAAATAATTTATAAGATATTAAATTCAGATTTAATACAATGTTATAGTTGTTATGCTTTAAGTTACTGCAACTATTAATATAAGCATGGGATAATATTTGTAGGTTCGCATGTTTCGTTCAACATTTAGAACGCTCCTGCCTGCTGTAACATTGTTAGATAATCAGACCGCCACAGCTTCCAAAACCCTTTAACCATATTTTGAAGCAGTTGCAACTTGGGCTCATCTGTGGGCAAATCGGATAACCTATTTGGAGAGCAACCCATGAGAAAATGGCCTGGAGTAATATCTCACAATTCTCGGAAAATGTCGTGTCCATAGGGGCAATTGGTCGGAAATTTCAAAGACTCCTATTGTTCGTGTGAGGTACCTCTTGACTTACTTAACGCCGGTTCTCAGATGTCGCCAACGTGTAGTGAGGGTGACGGAATAAAATGCTACTCGATCTATTTGATGGAAAAAAAGTCTTGCAATTCCTTTTCGGAAACTTGCGCGCAGACCTCGTAGAGTTTACTGATTTTTCGTTTGGCGCCGACGAAGTTCGAGCCGTTGTCCAAAAATATTTGAGCCGGAAGACCATGTCTACAAATAAAATGTCTCAAACAGAAACGCTTCAGTATTCAGGTCTAATACTAGTTCTATGTGCACGTCTTTAACGACAAGGTAGACGAATACCGCAATGTAGCCCTTATCTACATAATTTAGCACCTGGTCCAGTTTTACATTTTGCTTTCACGGGTCCTGCAAAGTGGACACCAACTATAGAAAATGGTCTGGAGAGTGTTATCCGAAATGACAGTAGATTTCCCATCTGTTCCCATCTGTTGTTCACATGTACTTAAAGGATGGCGGCTGCAAGTGACGCAGGGACAAGCTACTTCTTTGACAAGGTTTTTAGCACCAACTATAAAGTAATTTTGTCCTGGGGTGTTGTCGGGGGTGAAGGTATCGCACGTGATATAGCCCTTCACAAGAAGTAGATTAGCATGTTCTCAACCCAACCGCCCACCAACCCTTAATGTCTCCTGGTCATCGACGAATGGAGATAAAGACCGAAGTTTGGTTGTACCTCGTAAGTTGGAACCATTGGTGATTCGCATGAAGGCTTCTTGAAAACTCAAGGCGCGGCAGACAGATTAGTTTTAGTGGGGCAACCTTTGTTTTGGCAAAGAGCATCAAAGAATCCAAGTAAAGCATCAAAGAATCCAAGTAATTCTATTTTGACGGCTGTTGGAGAAATGTTTAAAAAGCGAGGAATTTGAATTTTTGGAATAAACTAAAATTTGAATGTAGCTTCTTCTCCCATTCTAGTTCCATTTTCTCGGGCAGAGGATCATCCCAGTCGAGTTGACGAAGCCAAAGCTTTTAAAAACAGATTTTAGCAACGACCATACAAGAAGAGAGAAATCCTAACGGATCGAAGATACGGCCAGTGATAGACAAAAAGGGCCGCAATTGCTGGCTGTTGGACAACCATTTGATTAAGCTAAAATCGCTCTCCATCCTTTGTTGTAAATGTTTAGCCTCACATATCTCCGCGCTACCCGAGAGCAAATCATCAACGTAGAAATCCGATTTGATGATATGTTTGATGGTGGAAAAATCTAGAGGCAGGTCATCTGCAATTTGATGGAGAGTTCGAGAAACTAGAAAAGTTGCACAGACTGTTCCATATGTAATCGTGTTTAAACGATAATGTAAGATGGGAGAAATTGGATTCTCACACCAGATAATACGCTGATAATCACGTTTATCTTCGTGTATCTCGACTTGGCGGAACATTTTTTCCACGTCAGTTGCAAAGGCAATCCTGTGTTTGCTAAATCGAACCAGAATAGAAAATAGCTTTGGCAGTATTGATGGCCCAGAATCCAATTTATCATTTAACGGAACGCCTGACGAAGATTTTGAGGAACCGTCAAACACTTCGCGTAATTTCGTTGTCGAGCTCAATCACCGCATGATGTGTTAGATAAAATCATTTCGTGGTACTGCTCTTAATTTCATTGGGAGGAATAAGAGACATATGACCCAACTTTGCGTATTCCATCATAAACTTTGAGTATTCCTTTCACAATTCTGGAAATTGTTCGAATCGACGCTCCACAGAGAAAAGCCTTCTGGTTGCTTTGGATAGTGAGTCTCCGAGATCGAGGGAATTTGATTTGAATGGCAACCGTACGACATATTTACCTGATATATGGTTCTTAACTGTATTTTACCTAAAAGAGTGTCGCACCAGTGGTCTTGTTAGATATACAGGGGCTTGATATTCTTTAATTCCCAGAAGTTCTGTATTGTATCATGGAGGTACAAATTTCAATTCATGTCAGAGACGCAAGATGAAACGGAATCATGATCATCTTGAAGCGATGCCTTTCCAGAGATGACGTAACCAAAATTAGTGTTTTGTGCAAAAATATCGTCATCCAATTGGAATTTTTCCGGACTCAATAATTTTAAAAAAATGTCCGCTCCAAGTAGTATATCCACGGGACACGGACGATTAAAACTTAGACCAGCGAGTAGTAAAGACGGAACGTTTTTGTGTTTTATTAACTCCACATTTTTCGGTTATCAAACTGGTTTCGGCAGCTGACTATAATAACGCGTGGAACTTCTGGTAAGGTCCTCAAGAGTTCTGAACCATGATTAAGGCTGTTGGCAGCAAAGTCAGAGCAGAATCTGAAATTCTGAAAGCCACAGACTTATTTGGACACGAGTCCGCTACGTTGAAAGTCGAACCAGATGAGCAAGATGCGTTGATTGAGGAAAGATCAGATTATATTGGGTGGATTTGATGGGCTAAGTGATTTGAAACTGAAGATGAGATTGAACGTATCGGTGTTGTCGATTAGAGAAACTGGTTGTGTGATTGATTGTCATTTGATTTCTTCCGAATTGCATTTTGTAGTTTTTGAGTTATTTTCCGCTATCTGTGTATCAACTATGGAATGAAAAGTGTTATTATTTGCCATGGTTGCATTATCTGATGAATCTTCATGGAATAGTGAATTGTGTCGTTGGCCGCAACTTTGACATGAGAAACTAGATGAACATTCATACGTCGAGTGCTTTTGCGTCAAACAATTCAAGCAACAATTAAAATCCTTCGCAATCTTAATACGTTTTGAAATATTCAACCTCCTATACTTGAAGCATTTGAAAAGAGGGTCATTATTTTTGTAGCAACAGTGACATTTGGAAGATTCGGTGGCTGTATGCAATTTAAATTAGGTCGATGTCTGTTTGGTAACTGAAATCTTTGATGGTAAATAAAACTCAATCGTTCACATCTTTTATCAATGAAACTCAAAAATTCCTCGAAAGAGGGGAATTCCTTGTCAACAGACAAATTTGCCCACGTCTCATTGTTATGTATATCGAGCTTATTCAAAATTAAATAAATTAACCAGTGGTCACGTTTCTCGTTTTGAGAGCCCAGATTTCACAAATCACTCCACAGACACATCAGCGATTTTACGAAGCTCAAGAACGTTGAATTGCTGCATTGGTTTTTGCTTCATAAACTTGGCCACCAATGAATTCATAACGACTTGTCGTATCTTGCTTGCAATTTACCCTAGGCCTCCTCGTAATTAAGATCGGTGATCGAGCTTCATATCTACGAAATCCTTTCAATAAGATAAGAAGATTCGTAAAGTTCCTTAAAGGGCGGCCATTGACTATAATTCCCCGAAAAAGGTTCAATAACAACCCGTAAAAGTTTGACATCTTGATTCATTTGGGTCAACGTGTTTTCCTTCAGGCCTTCAAAAAAATGACGTTGCTGGCGCATAAATTATCAATCGTCTTGTTAAGTAGATCATTGTTAGGAAGACGAGTAACTTCAATTTTTTGGCGTTGACATATTTCCCGAACAAAACTCTCCTTCACCTTAAAATAATTTGTATCAAATTCATTAGACTTTGAGTTTTGGTCGGGAATTAAAAGTAGCTTATTTTCAATCGCAACAAACTCTGTGAAGTATTCCTCCATCTTTGAAGAACGAACTTCAATTTCTTTAAGCGTAGTGTCGTCATCATTTGCAAGAGCAGATGTGTTAAGCTTGGTTAGGGCATTAAAGATGAGACCACGTTTTTGTATCAAGTCACTTGCAGCCATTTTGAAAATTCAGATGAATATTTCACTATATGCAATACACATCGTTATAACACCGTTATGAATTAAAATACCGTTACTCATCGAATATAAGATGATATACCAAGGTATTGATTCAGCCAGATAAGTCAATTTTTGGCGTTAGCACTTATAAAAATTGCAAGACAATTTATCGATTAATATAGATGAAAGCTGAAGTAATCGAAAATTGGCACTGACACTCAACAAAAACCAATATGTTGGTTAAATCAGATGGCAAAACTGAGATAATCAATATTTTAGCACTAGAACTTATCAAAAAATTCACAAACAATTTTGAACTGGCCAGCAAAATAGAGCTAAGATAAGCAATCTACCACTTATCGTTTGTTATGTATGAATTAAACGTTATAAAAAAGAAATAAGGAAAATGAATGAAGCTTATTGTTACTAAATACCTCTTCGTAAAAATTTATATAAAAGGAGCAAATTAAATCTGCCATAGAAGTATTACCCGCGATTCATGTTCACGTTCCAAAGATCTGAATATTTCCGAAAGAAATCAGATGGTCATGCTGCACAATTTGTACAGAAATTATCACAGCTAGAACCATAAGGCCTGTTGATATTTTATTAAGCGCTGATGTATATGGAAAAATAATGCTAGAATGCGTTAAAAGAGATCTGTGTCATAAGTGCTTAGCGCAAAGATCGAAGCTAGGATAGATAATATCTGGTCATCTAACTCAAAACAGCAGCATCCAGTGTTATTTATTATTAAAAATACTGTGCAAAATAAGGAGGAAGAACGAATTCAAGAATGAAGCAAGAAAGAAACACTTTTGCTTCGTAATATTTTGTTAATAAGAATAAAAGAGGTTAGTGAAAAATCGAATAAAAAACATTTGTTTCCTGTTTTGAATTGCAATCTATTCCCCGATACTGTAAATCCTTTTTCAGAATTCATTTAATTCATTTCATTTTGCTCGATATCATCTGAGGATTTTCCATTATATTGTCAGATTTTGGTAACATAATTTCAGAATTCTGTGTATTATGCCGGGTCCTGTCACAATTCGATGTATCAACTCAGAATTATTTTATGTCAGAATTTGACAAATTATATTTAAATTCGATATATCATTTCACAAGCCAATACAGTATCTCAGAATTCCGATTGTCAGAATTTGTTATACATACTGTGACAGACATATTGATGTATACTCGATATATTTAGGTATATTAGGGTGGATTAAATTTTTAAGTGGTCTGGAGACTCCACTTTTCTATAAATTCATTGTATTTGAAGCAAAAATGTCCACTACACCATATGGCTACGATGAATTTCGAGCCTGCATAATTTCATTTGAAGATTTTTTTTTATATAGAGTGAGTTTTTTAAAATGCCAGGCTTTTATCTCGAGAACGGTGCTGGATAGGAGAAAATTACTTTTAATGAAATTTGTTGAGGGTTGAGGGGGACATCGGATAGCGACCTTCAATTCAATCTCGACTACGACCTTCAAGGTTATTTCAAGTTTAAATCGAATTTGTTAAATATAAATCCCTATTTTCGACCCCAGATTCATAAAAAACGCAAAATTTTACGTTCAGATAGGCATTTTAGGTTCTTCCTTTGGATGACTTTCAGGTGTTAATTCAAGGACAAATTACTAAATAATAAGAAATGATTTGCAAATAATTAAATTGGGAATATACTAACACAATATTAACTTGGTACCTTTGGTACCATTAAAATTCATTATTTGCTGATTATTTCATATTATTTAGTAGTTTGTCCTGGAACTAATATCTGAAAGTCGTTCAAAAGAAGAGAATAAACTTCCTATCTGGACGTAAAATTGTGTGCCCTTTCCGAATCAGAGGTCCAAAAAAACGGTTTTTCATTTAAAACAATCAATTTGACCATCAAATGACCTTGAAGGTCGTAGTCAAGGTCGAATTAAAGGTCACCATCTGATGACCCCTCGACCCTTAACAAATTTCATTAAAAGTAATTTTCTCCTATCCAGCACCTTTCTCGAGATGAAAGCCTGGCATTTTAAAAAACTCACTCTATATTAAAAAAAATCTTCAAATGAAATTATGCAGGCTCGAAATTCATCGTAGCCATATGGTGTAGTGGACATTTTTGCTTCAAATACAATGAATTTACAGAAAAGTGGAGTCCCCAGACTAAACATTTTTTCTCCATACAATTTAATCCGCTCTAAATTGTATATATTGTCAGAATCCGGATTTTCACGTCAGAATCCGTATATCACGTCAGATATACGATATATTACGTCACAATTTCGGTTTTATTAAATTTCAATATATAAATATATAATCAGAATTTGAAACTTCATCACATAATTTGCTAAATAATGTCATAGTTATCGTCACAGAATTGGATATATTTATGTATAATGTCAGAATTAGTTTACCATATCAGAATATTATTTATGCGTGTGGCCACGATGATTGAGTTGGTTTCTTGAATTCCATAATCCTAAGTATCTGTTTTTGAAACTTAGCAATAGGAGCCGTAGTTACATACATCATACGCACAACCCCAGAAAGTTATTCCATAACATAATTTAGAATGCACTAAAGCATAATATATCATGTTTAGTACATGTTTAGGAACAAGTGTTCTCAACTTATAAATTAAGCTAGTAACCATGAATAAATATTTTTTTTGCAAGGTACAGTGCATTTTCCAATTTAACTGTGAGTCCAAAATAAGTCCTAAATATTTATAATTTAAAACTTTTTCAATAGAAAAGCATTTAGCTGAACAATAATTATTATTGCAGGAACTAGCGTGGAATTTAATTTCGTTAAATTCCACGCTAGTTCCTGCAATGTTCGTTTTGTTTTTAATTTTAACTTATTCAACCAGAATCCCAACATTCTTATGTCAAAATCGATATTTTCAAAAATATTCTTGATGAATCTTATCAGTATACAAAAAAGCTAAGTCATCAGCAAATGCTATTAATTCACCTTAAAAATTTACCTTAATAATTAAATTCAAATAGACCAAGAATAGTGTAGGGCCTAATACCGAACCTTGCGGAACACCTTTACTATAATATTGCAAGCCACTGAGTGAGTCTCCAACCCTAGTCTGGTATAGTCTATCCGATAAATACGATGAAAACCAATCAGAAACAACACCACGAAAACCTAAAATATTTAAAATTCTAAGTAAAATTGAATGATTGACGGTGTCAAATGTTTTCATCAAGTCTATGAACAACGCCATAACATAATTCATACTGTTAAGCTTCAAATGTACCGTATTCATTAACTTTTTTAGAGCAGTTTCCGTGCTTAAAGATTCCCGAAACCCAAACTGATTATCAGAAAAAAAATTTGATTTGTTTAAAAATTTAAGAATTTTGCATTTAACTATTTTCTCAAAAATTTTAGAAAAAGATGAAAGAAGACAGATGGGCCTATAGTTATTTAACTCTGTTTTGCTACCTTTCTTAAAAATTGTAATAACTATACCATGTTTAAAATGACTTGGAAAAATTCCAGTTTGTAAGCTAATCTTAAAAATATAAGCCAAGATATAACAAATGTTCGTACCAACCATTTTTAATCTAATCTAATGAGTTGGAGGAATATTTGTTCTTTAAGGTTTTAATAGCGGTTGCCACTTCATCTGGTAAAATAGGTTCAAAGACAATTGATGAATAAGAACTTGTGTAATCGAAAACAGCATTTTGAGTCAGATCATGTGGTTCAAAATGGGATTCGATCAAATTTGAGGCAATATTAGCAAAAAAATTATTAAACAATTCAGATATTTGAGCTGGATCTGTAACTTCCTTGTTATTAGTATCAAAGATGCTGGAAATAATATTATTGTTATAATTCTTTCCAATAATATTATTTACAATAGCCCATTGTTTCTTGCTATCACCTTGTATATTATAAAATTTGGAATTATAGTAAACACGTTTCTGGTTTTCTATTTCGACCTTTACGGAACACGACAGTTTTTTAAACCGCTCACTCAGCCTGTTATTATGAAGATGCTTTTTAGTAAGCGTAGCTAATCTATTTTTGATAAGTTGCTTTCCAATCGACCAACCGAAAGCACCCGCTAGTGAACCGCTAGTAGAATGGTTTTTGTCCTTTCTATGGTCGATTGGAACGCTTAAAATGGATGATATGAGTAAAACATAACCTCAAAATCGTAATTAATAAAAATGACAGAGAAGACAAAAAGAAATTGGACATTCGCCGAAACCAAGGCTTTAATTCATATTTATGGAAACAGACAGGAAGAGTTTGATAAAACTATTAAAAAAAAAAGCGTTTTTAGGAATCAGTTTTAACTGATCTAGAGGCTATAGACGTTTTAGTAAGTAAAATTTTCGATTAAATCCAATTAAATATTTTAATACATACATAAATTACATTTTAGGAGAGTGCTACAACAACTGAACACGTCGAAGTAAAATGGCGAGCGCTATGGAGGACATATAAAATATCTAAAGATCGGGGCAGTGGTTGAAGCTCGTCGCGATTTGAATTTTTTGGACCTGATGGATGAGTTATTCAATACTCGCCCAACGATTACTTCATCACACTCCAGATCCGTCGGTGTGATCAGTGAGCGGATTGAGCCTGTTCGTGCACAAATCCCAAAAGGGGTATCTCAATTAACTGAGAGCGACGATGATGACCTATTAAATATAAAGACTGTTTCACCATCCCCTCAGCCTAAAAAACGCAAAAGCAATAGTGACAAGCTTCACGAGATAAAAATGAAGTATTACGAAGAAAAAATAAAAAATTCTCAGGAGAAAAGAAAATCTTCGGAAAGACGAACGAAGCTGCTAGAAGATTACATTAAAAATAAGGAGAAAAGCAGAGAGGAGCGTCACAATGCAATTATTTCCGCAATAAACAGCCAACATTAATTTTTTTTATGTTCATATTTATTATTAACCAATGAATTTTATTTGACAATATCATATTTGAGTTTTATTATTAATCAGTATCAGGAAACATCTCTTCTAACAGTTCTTGCCTTCGATTGGTATTTTCTTCAATGACGAGACTTTCTTCAATCATGCCATCAGGCGTTACATCGATTTCTCCATCTGCCTCGGCAAAATCATTTTTATCGATACCTATATTATGAAGTACGCATGCCGCAATTGTACAATTTACAACAAAATCTATTGAAATATTTTCAAATTTTGTTAATCTTCTGAACTTATTTTTTAAAAGTCCGAATGCATGTTCCACTACCACCCGCGTTGCAGAGTGTCTTTTATTAAAATGCTTCTGAAAATCAGAAAGATTATCCAGGTCCCTAAATGGCGGAATTAGCCAAGTAAGACACGGATATGCTGAATCCCCCAATATGACACGTCGATCATGAATCAAAGAGGTTTGATTTTCACTGCACCTCCTATATAGCTCTGTTTTCTTTAACATGCGACCATCATGCATGCTACCTGACACCCCAACATGGATGTGGTAAAATTTACAATCTGGCCCAACGACACCTTGTAACAAAATACTAAAATACTTTTTTCGATTATAATAATCGACAGAATTAATTTGTGGTCTAGTGATTTGAATATGACTCCCGTCAATAGTCCCAAGTACATGAGGGAATAATCCCTTCATTTGAACAAATTTATTTTCAATTGCTTCTTGTTCTGCTTGTTCTCTTGGCCATTTAATATAAAAATGTGCGCAATGAACCAGCCAATGTGTAACACGCACGATACATCTATGCGCCGAACTAATGCTAATATCAAATAGATTTGATATTTCGCGGAAAGTATCGGTATTAGACAAATACCATAGCGTTACCAAAAATCTTTTTTCTGCAATGATTTCTTGCGTACCACCTCTATTGTGCCTTTTCATTGAATTTTTGTATTGGTCTGAAAAATGTTAAAATTAAAACAAAATTGTTTAAGTATTATTGTTTATATAGATTACCTATTAATGAGTATGTAATTGATTTTTTTAGTCGAAAATGACTAACAAATTCCTTTTCACTATATTTTTCTATAGACGCCATGAAATTTTTGACCCTCACTCGTTTCACTTTAGGTACATCATCTTCTGACGAGCTGGAAGATGAGTCCGACTCGGCCCACATCATCTCTTTGATATCTTCTATGCTTGAGTCTGTGTCTGATGAATTAGCCAACTAAAAATATAAATATTTAATTATACATATATGCTTCTATTAAAAATATAGCATTTTTCAATTTTACCTCAATCATACTGGATCTTATCAGTTCTGTATAACTAATGCTAAGATATTACACACTATATTGTTAACGTACAATAGAAATGTACACAATTAGTTTTATTTATCAATCAAAATTTTATTTATTTATCGATTGAATTTTTTTTTAACAACTTAACCAACGTATTGACAAATGCGATAGAAAAATTTTTATTTTTGACACAACAAAAATAAATATTTTTGACATAAAAAAGCGGTTTATCAAGCGGTTCTACACTCAACCGCCTAGTGGCGAAATTATGCGTAACTGCTTCTAACTGCTCGTGAAAAATAGCAAGAGCAGATACGAGTAGATAATTTAGCGAAGACGAAAACCATTCTACTAGCGGTTCACTAGCGGGTGCTTCCGGTTGGTCGATTGGAAAGCAACTAACTTTATGTAGGATTTGTTTATTCATCCAGCACCCTGATTAGTGAATATTCGAATTATAGAAAAAAAGACGACGACTTTTCGAATAAATTTGCAACAACAGTGAGCGGTTAGAACAAACGAGTTGAAGCGGCATAGACGAATGACATTTTGGTTTCTAAATCATCATGGTTTACATTGGAAAGCTGATCGTCAACTAATTTCGGCCAATGCACGGATGATTCTCGTAGAAAATCTGGTCGAAAAGCGAGGAATTTGAATTTTTGGAATAAACTAAAATTTGAACGTAGCTTGTTCTCCCATTCTAGTTCCATTTTCTCGGGCAGAGGATCATCCCAGTCCATAGTCTACGAAGCCAAAATTTGTGAAAAAGGCCAGTTGTGATACGGCCAGTGATAGACAAGAACTTTCATTTCATGGTAGGGCCGCAGTCGTCTAATTCCTCGATTTTGAAAGTGAAACAATCCGAATATATTATCCAAACTACACCCATAGAATTTTGACGAATGTCTCTCCATCGCCAAATTCAACAGTTTCCTGCTCCTCTTTGGTATTGACCTTAATAATTCCTGGCTATTGGACAACCATTTCTTTAGTCTAAAACCGATATCCTTTGTTGTAAATGTTTAGCCTCACATATCTCCGCGCTACTTGGTAAAATCTAATGGCAGGTCATCTACAATTTGATGGAGAGTTCGAGAAGCTAGAAAAGTTGCACAGACTATTCCATTCGTAAACATGTTTAAACGGTAACGTAAGATTGGAGAATTTGGGTTGTCACGCCAGATATACCCTGATAATCACGTTGATCTTCGTGTATCTCGACTTGGTGGAACATTTTTTCCACGTCAGCTGCAAAGGCAATCCTGTGTTTCCTCAATCGAACCAGAATAGAAAATAGCTTTGGCAGTATTGATGGCCCAGAATCCAATTTATCATTTAACGGAACGCCTGACGAAGATTTTGAGGAACCATCAAACACTTCGCGATCACCGTATGATGTGTTAGATAAAATCTTTTCGTACTGCCCTTAATTTCATTGGGAGGAATAAGAGACATATGACCCCCAACCTTGCATATTCCATCATAAACTTTGAGTACTCCTTTCACAATTCTGAAAATTGTTCGAATCAACGCTCCATAGAGAAAAACCTTCTGGTTTCTATGGATAGTGAGTTTCCAAGATCGGGGGAATTTGGTTTGAATGGCAACCGCACCACATATTTACCTGACACATGGTTCTTAACTGCATTCTCCCTAAAATGAGTCAGTCTCGCACCTGTGCTCTTGTTTTATATTCGGGGGCTCGATATTCTCTACTTCCCAGAATTTCTGTATTGTATCATGGAGGAACAAATGGCAAATTATGTCAGAGTCGCAAGATGAAACGGAATCATGATCATCTTAAAGCGATGCCTTTCCAAAGATGACGTAACCAAAACAAGTGTTTTGTGAAAAAAGATCGTCATCCAATTGGAACATTTCCGGCCGCAATAATTTTAAAAAAATTGTCCGCTCCAAGTAGTATATCCACAGGACACGGAAGACTAAAACTTGGATCAGCGAGTTGTAAAGACGAAACGTTTTTGTATTTCATTAACTCTACTGTAATCGGAGTAATATCAGATGTAATATCAGAAGTTAAGTTTTTCATAATAAGAGCTCTCACGGATATAGAGATTTTATCGGAAGTTAAAATTTCCAAAAACAGAATTATAATTGGCAGAAATGAGGTCGATAATATTTTTAATAATTTCTTTGCAGATGTTGGGGAATCACTTGCTAATCATTATACTATAACAAGCAATATAGACACAATTTCGTTTGGTATTGTTAATATTCCTTTCTATCTTTCCCCAACAATAATTATTGAAGTGGGATGAACAAGGAATGGATAAGGTTTCTAAGTTTTGAAAATTATTCAATTTCAAAGAAAATAAATTTAAACTTAAGAAACTAAAACTTTAAATTTAAAGTAAACAAATATTCGCATTAGTTTTCCCCTTTACTACGTTCTATTAAGCCGTTCGACTGCGGGTGGTAAGGCGTCATCAGAAAAGATTCAAACTGCCTTCCTTGGTCTGTGGTTATAAATTCTGGGCATCCGAAGCGTGCGACCCAACAGCTCATCAGACCTCGAGCGACTGATTCAGCGGTTATATCAGATAGTGGAACGGCCTCGGGTCAGCAAGTAAAGCGGTCGATGATCGTTAAACAATATCTGTAACCATGTTGTAGCGGTAATGGACCAATAAGATTCATGTTTATATGGCTAAATCGGCGATCTGGCGGTTTGTACTGGCTAACCGGTGTTCTATTATGACGGTGTATTTTTGTGCGTTGACACTGAATACAGCCGCGAACGAACTTTGTGATATCTTTGCGCACGTTTGGCCAAACATATCTTTCCGTAACCAGTTTGTTGGTAGTTTTAATGCCCGGATGTGATAGTTTATGGGTTGAATCTATGATATAGTGCCGAAATTTGCGTGATATAGTGCCGAAATTTGATTAAATTCGTAGTCCAGTTCCTGTTCTTTGGATAACTGATCGTAGTCGAATGATTTTATTTGTTGGATTATTGATAAAAGATCGGCTGTGATATTCTCTCGACCGCTCATATATCGAATATCCGTGATGAATTGACCAACGAAGTCTAAATGACAAATTTGCCCAATTTTTGTTGGAATGCGAATACTAGAGGTTTATGGTAGGAATATATACGGATTATTCTTCCTTCTAGCATATATCGGAAATATTTAACCCCTAGGTAAATCGCCAATAGTTCCTGATCATAGGTGGTGTATTTTTGTTGCGTTTCGGTCAGCTTTTTTGAAAAATATCTCAATGGCTCGAAATTTCTACCGACGATTTGATGTAACACAGCTCCTACCGCGAAATTTGATGCATCTACGTGTAGAGAGAGTTCAACAGTGATGTAACAGTGGCGAGTTCGTTTTACACTTGACGAACGCTTCGTTTGCTTCGTGAGTCCAATTTAATAACGTCTTGTCATTTCTTATATTGCCCTTAATCATCGAATGAAGTATTATTTGCGAATTTATGGCGTTTGGTATAAATTTCCGATATTAATTTATCATAGCTAAGAAAGTTTTCAAATCTTTTGCTATGACAGGCTTACGATAATTTAGTGATATTATCTACCAGACGGCCGCCCTTCAAATCGATGAGTAGATCGAAATTGCGAATGAAATCGGCTCCAATAATTGGCGTCTTAACGTCAGCAATAAAAAATTCATTCGAAATGGCGTCTTAAATTTAGATCTAATTTAATTCGTTTCTTACCATAAACATTTATCATAGTTCCATTTGCTGCGAATAGTTTCGAATCGGTTGAGTCTTTTTTCTCGTTCGGCGTAGGCGGCAGCACGGAAACATCAGCGCCCGTATCAATGAGGAATTTGATAGCTGATTTTTTGTCCGTAATGGACAGACGGCTAATGTTGACACGAGGGTATGTAGAATCGGCTAAACTCGTGTCAGCAGCAGCTGCTAGTCATCCTGATGGATCTTCTTTGGGTGTAGCGTGGCTTGTTTCATTGGGGTCGCCAGGTGTTGAGCTTCTCGTGTGCGAATTAGAGCATGACAAATTGCGGCTGCGGCTTCGTCCACGTTGGAACCATAAGTCCTCAATCTTCCTTGATAGTTGGGCAATTTCGGCTTTTAACTCCAGACATGTTTGATCGCGTACTGACCGAGTTGATTCAGTATCACGATCGATGGCATTAATAGTACGCATCTGCATAACGTCGACAATGGCGTCGGCTATTTTTGTAAACTCCTCTACGGAGCCGGCGGAGGCAGCCACGGCAGCACGTGAATGATCCGGTAATCGTTGAGCCCAAAGTCCTTTAAGGGCCGCGTCACTTATTGAATTGCGGGCAACTCGGCGCATCTCATGGAAAAGCTGGCTTGGTTTTAAGTCGCCCAGCGGCATTTCGGACAAAACTCGATTGAGTCGTCGTTGCTGGCTTTCGGAGAAATGTGCAATTAACTTTTCCTTAGGTTAGGTTAGGTTTGGGTGGCGGTCCACCAGGACCAGGCATAGACACAAAAAAGGTCCGTAGCCATACCACAAATTAAAAAAATTTCCTCCAACTCATTGAAACCACTTTGAGCTTGCTATGAAGCGCTGGATACTCCTGACGTCCTTCTCGCTGAGCTCCGCCAGGTCGTTGAAAAGGGGTGCCCTTAGAAAATTCAGTCTGTTTCGTGCCAGACGAGGACAGGTGCAAAGAAGATGAAGTACTGTCTCTTCCTCCTCTTCGTCCTCGCAACTACGACAGTAGTCATGTGAGAAGAAACCAAGTCTACTTGCATGTCTGCCTATGCAGTGCCCCGTAATCACTCCAACAACCACACTGATCTGACTCCGCTGAAGTGAGATCAGCTGTTTGGATCTCGCCAAGTTCAACTTTGGCCAGATCTGCCGAGTTATTACGCATGAGGTACTATTTGACCATCTGTCATTCGTCAACTTACTGGCTTCCTCCTGAAGCAGCAGTTTACATACCGCAAGAGGAATTTCAATATCCTTTTTGCTGTTTGAAATGTGGTCCGTTGTACCACGTCGAGCCAGTTCATCGGCTTTCATGTTCCCCGTACTAACGAAATGTCCTGGCACCCATATGATATGGATGTTGAACTGATCTGTCATCTCGTTAAGAGATGAGAGACAGCTCTGGACTACTTTCGACGTGAGAAGGTGTGATTGAAGCGCTTTAATGGCTGCCTGACTGTCCGTATATATGCGAATATCACTAGTCGATATTACATTATACCTCAACCAGTCCACGACTTCCTTTATCGCAGTTACCTCAGCTTGAAAAATGCTGCAGTAGTCAGGGCGACGAAAGGAGAGGTTTTAACATGAGTTCCTCGCAGAACACCCCAGCCGCTACTCCTCTATCTCGTTTTGAACCATCAGTGAAGAAGTTCAAAACTCCTGGTTCCAAAACTGTATCCATCATCCAGTCCTCTCTAGATGGGATAATAGTCCGGAACTTTCTATCAAAAGATAGTGACGGGACAGTATAGTCGGTGGTCTTGGGAAGCCCTTTGTTACAAAGTATAGATGAGTGCCTTGTTTTATTGCAGGTCCACATTAACGTTGATTTCAGTCGTATGGCAGTGCTAGCTGCCCACTGTTTTCCCATGATATCTAGAGGAGTTAGAAATAGCAGAGTGCCTGAGTGGATGTGCTCCTCATTGCACCACTGATCCACAGAGAGATTGTTCTCTGATCTTTTGTCAACAACTTTAGGTTGACAGTTTTGTCCAGAGCAGGCCACCAAACTGTTACCCCATACAGAAGAATGGGTCTAACTACTGCTGTGTATAGCCAAAGGACCATGTGGGGCTCCAGCCCCCAACCTTTCCCAATTGCATTTTTGCAGGAGTATAGCGCTACCGTAGCTTTCTTTACCCTTTCCATAATATTCGGTTTCCAGTTTAATTTACTGTCTAAGACGAGACCCAAGAACTTTGCTTCACCTGTAAAAGCCAAGTTGAAACCATTTAAAATAGGAGGATCGACATGAGGAATTTTATATTTCCTAGAGAAGAGAACCAATTCGGTTTTCTGTGGGTTCACATCTAGCCCACAACTATTGGTCCATAATGAAAGAATGCCCAGAGCATTTTGAATAAGCTCGCTAAGTGTCCCGGGATATTTTCCCCGAACCCCAATAGCGACATCATCCGCATAGGCAACCACCTTGAAGCCAGTATCCTCCAGCCTCAGCAACAGATCATTTATGACCAAGTTCCAGAGAAGGGGGGACAGTACGCCACCCTGCGGCGTGCCTCTGCTTGCAAATCTTCTGGCGGAGGATTTCCCCAGACTGGCATTTATGATTCTGCCTCTTAGCATCTGATCTATCCAGTCCTTAAGAGAATCCTCCACTCCTAGATTCGAAAGTGCCCGAATTATAGCCCCTGTTAGCACGTTGTTAAAGGCTCCCTCAATGTCCAAAAAGGTTACCATCGCGTAGTCTCCATATTCGAAGGATTTTTCAATAAAATATGTGAGAGAATGAAGAGCAGTTTCTACAGATCTCCCCTTGCAATAAGCATGTTCAGATTTGGACAGCTTTTCCGGCACAATCGTGCCTCTAATATGAGCTTCTATTTGTCTTTCCAGTATTTTAAAAAGGAAAGAAGACAAGCTGATGGGTCTAAGGTCTTTGGGACTGCAATGTGAGCGTTTTCCCGCCGTAGGTATGAAGACAACCTTCACTTCCGTCCATTTACTGGGAATGTGACATAGTTCTAGGCTGCCTCTAAAAATTACCTCTAACCAGGGAATGGTTAGATCCGTAGTTTTTTGTATATCCGCAGGGATAATACCATCAGGTCCTCGCGACTTGTATGGTTTAAAACTGCTTATAGCCCACAGAATCTTTCTTCTGCTAATAATTTGACCTACGAGGCTGCTTGCCCTTTTACCTACTGATATAGTAGGTGCAGATTCTGAACAACCAGGAAAGTGAGTCTCCAATAGTAGTTCCAGCGATTCCATACTATTTGTGGTCCATGCTCCATCCGGCCTTTGAAGGAAGCTTGGGATGGATGGACTAGTAGATAGTACTTTGCGAAGCCTGGGCATCTCTGAAGACTCCTGAATTTTACCACAGTATAGTCTCCAAGATCTGTTCTTTGCGCTTCTTAGCTGATATTTGTAAATTTTGAGGACTTCCTTATAGGAGTACCAGTCTACAGCGGCTTTTGTTTTCCTTGCTGTTTTGAAGAGTCTCTTGCACCGTTGACGTATTTGTTGAATCTCCTTTGTCCACCAAGGTGGCCGAGATTTGCCCCTAGGCCTGCTAAGAGGACAAGAGCCTAGTACCGCTTCAATCAAAGCGCTGGACAGTTCGTCCACTAATCCATCGAGTTCTACCGTAGTTTTTGGAGGTTCAGGCACCTGCACTGGTAGTGAATTTCCCAGAATAGTTCTGAAAATATCCCAGTCGGTTTTCCTCCTGTTCCTGTAGAGAGGGCTGTTCGGAAAGACCAAGCTCATTTCAAATTGAAGATAACAGTGATCAGAAAAAGAGTGGTCTTCCGACACTTTCCAATTTAATAGTTTAGTCGTCAAAAAGTTTGAGACAAGTGTAATATCCAATACCTCCTGTCTATTTCTATTTATAAAAGTCGGCTTATTGCCTATGTTACATATATGAAGGTTAGTACTTAGAATGTAATCAAGGAGTAACTCACCTCGTTCGTTTGTGTCCATACTTCCCCAGATTGTTTGATGAGAATTTACATCACTCCCCAGGATGACTCCAACCTTGCGCTTCTGAGCCTCCAAAATTGCCTCACCCAGAATAACTGGTGGAATGTTCACTGCATCATAGGCTAGGTAGGCTGATATTAGCCAGAGGCTTCGTTTATTGACCTCAATGCCTCAACTTTTCCTTAATATCACTGTATTATATCGTTGTTTATCATCTCCTATTCCAGATGCGGGGAACTAGAAGTACAGCGGCAAAAACCAACTTTCAATATCATTATTATTCATTCGCGGCATTGGTATTTTGCAATAAGTTGCAAGAGAAGCCATCTCTGCAGGCTGTTCCGATTTTTCAGTGGATTAGTGTACATGTACGACGATGTGAAGCAAAGAATAATATTTCATTTTACGGTTAGACAAGGACGATTAAAAGTTCATTGGTATATTTGATGATGATGCCCCATACATATAGCGCAAACAAATTTCGATTCTCTGGTAGCAATGTGATAATTAATTTTCTGTTTGGAGTTTTTTGATTTATTTATTGCCATATTGGCTGACTCTAATACATCGCTTCGGCGGAGTAGTAATTCTAATAAGTTTGAAAGTTGTAGATTTTTTAAGTACAAGAAAATTAACAAATGTAATAGTGTAACACTACTAATTGGAAACTAGTAGGTTATCAGAAATGTACACATGCAGAGCTTACGGGCGGTCAATTTATCCTGGCTAGGTTTCAGGGAAATGGGGTGGGGTTTTCCGTAAGGTACATATGTCTGTATTAGACCGCAAAAAGAAACAGAAAAAAAAAAATATTGAGACATACCACAGCTTTACCAATGACCTACCTACCATATACCTACCCTTTAGTTCATCCTCAATTAATAAATTCTTCTAAATTCTCATCTTAACATTAGCAATCAATAAAATGTAAATTCAAAAAGCTACAATGCAATACTCTCATTTTATTCTCACAAAAAGATCAAGAAGAAAATAAAATTAATAAACAATAATAACCAAGAAAAATTGATAAAGAAAAATTTACAGAATTATAACCTAATCCTAAGCTACACCCTACTACACTACCCTAAAACTTATCTAAATTAATAAAAGAAAATTAATTGTACAATAACTTAAAAATACTGACTACCATTAAATATAATAAGTTCACTTGAAATAAGGATGAACGAAAAGATATTAATTAACATAAATATAAAAAAAAAATGTTGTTTAAAAGTTTTTCACTTAACTTTGTTGCATGATGAAAGTCATGTTGCGTGTTACATGTATAGTGAATACAAGATGCATGTTGATGATGATGATGGTAGCAAATACGGTTTTTTCAATGAAAACCGATATGTGTAATCACCACAAGATTTAATTTATTTATATCTGAATTTGTATATGTAATTGTTAATTAGTTATATTAAATTATACTTATTTATTTAGTTTTTATATTAACTTAATTAATTTAGTTTATTATTATTACACTTGTAACATATTCTAAATAATTCAATTTTTACCCAATTGAAACATTTGGTACAAAAAAAAAATGTGGTAACTGAACAGTCATTATGTGGATTTCCTGTCCTTGCAGATTGCAGAAAGTTAGGACAGTTTTGCACTTCACCGTTTTTTTTTTTCACTATTTCACAATAATATATATTTAGCGATATATTTATAGTTTATTATTATTATTGCACTATTAGAGTCTATACTTATATAGTTTATTAGGTTATTATTATTAGATTATTATTTAGATTTATTGTTAGTTTTTAGGTATTTATTTAGTTTTTATGTTTAATCACATAAAAAAAAAATAAGAAATTAGTTTTTTTTCGTTTTACATACTAATTCACTCAATTTCAGTTTAATTTTCACACAAAGTCTCTTATTATGAACTTAAAAAAAAACACTCATATTGTTCATCACCCGTTACATTTTCAAAGTCCAAAAAAATTACAATTGAGAAACGAACAAAACATGATCATAAAACAATTATCACTTTTATGATTCATCACATCTTATTGATCGTTCGATTTTTTTAAAATTTATTTTTAACATTATTATTTATTTTAAGGTTTTACAATACATGTACCTCTGTACATTGTTCACACAATACTCATTTTTTTCCAATTTTATTTTCAAGAAGAAGCCTCGTAAGCACTCAGCATTCCCTCCAAAAACCAAAATTAATCGTTCTATTTAACCCTTTGGTGGTTAGGTAGCAAAATAAATTTGTGTAGAGATTTGCGGGCTAATTAATTTTTTTGTACATATTTTTGGGTCGGTCGGCACAATAGTCATATCAAAATAACAAGTTTGTGTGCTACATTCAGTAGCAGTCAAATCAAAATAACTTAATGCAATATCACCGGCAAAAGCAATAATTTTATCGTTTAAGTTAAAAATTGTATTTATGTAAATTAAAAACAAGATAGGACCCAGAACGAATTCTGAGAAACACATAAAACATTTTTTTTTTTGAGAAAAGACTCGAACCATTTCAGTGATACACCTCTAAAACCTATAGACTGGAGTTTACGCAGAAGCAGATTATGATCCACCATATCAAAAGCTCTCTTAATATCTATGAAGATCGTACGGTGAAAGTTTCTGATTTTTCAATCAACGCACTAGTGGTTCTTTTTTTAATACAGTACCGTCTAGGCCATTCAAAATATTTACAAATATTTACAAAAAATTAATAAATATTGCTCTAAATTAAAGCTCTACTAGATTGAGACGAGATTTTTGCTTCCACTACACGAAGGATAGTGAAGAAATGAACACGCATGAAGCGTGAATTCGTATTGAAAATAAAATTACATCCAGCCTCTAATCAAAGTGAAAAGGCAAGCGTCACTTTAAAAAATTTATGTAATTTGACCAGAGACAAGAAATGCGACTTTTTCTTATCTAATTTTAGCGAAAGGAAGGCAACGATGCAACCTTTTGTTAGTTTTAAGTTTATATTAAAAAAATAAATCGAAGGTGATAATTCTTAAACCTATTGGTCAGTTGTGACTTGTGAGACTCGCAAACGTAAATACAAAATTCTAATTCAAACGGAAGGTCAAATCATTCATTCCTACACGCACTGTTATATTTAACGTGAAAAACCGAATATATTATGTAAAGTTATTTTAGGCAGTTGAGAGTGTTGTTCTAGGAACGAACAATATAAATACACAAATTTTATGTCGTTTTTGCTGAGCAGATAAAACGGTGAATACTAATCAAGATTAAATACCAGCAATACCTCTTACTGAGCAACTCGCAGGATATTCCAATTTACCGTGCTGGATAACCTATAATTATAATTTGATGATGTTATACCACCAATTCCATTTCGTATTCCGTATACATAAATTTAATTAACAAATCCAACTACCAACCGGGGGAATTTTACAACAAAAATCACAAAGCCCTGTTACAGTCATTTACATATAGATGAACCATATAAATACACATAATACCCACCCAACTAAATTATTTACATTACAAATTACAACAAAAAACAATTAAAAACGTCCCGTTTATACAATTAACATACATTAAAATCATAACAATACACACAGATATTTTTTGGTTTGCTGCAAAATTAAACTCCAAAATCTTTGCATCCCCAAACAAATTAAGAGGAATTATCAAAAATTTTATCGCAACAAAATATCCCCAACAAATATGTATTTCCCTCGATAAAAATTTCACTGTTTGTGGATTTGTGTCTGGGTATATGTATATGCCATTGCTGTGTTATCATCACAAATCTAACTCTCTCAGCTAAGTATAGTTAGTTAGCACAATCCCAAACATAATTTTTTTATTTTTTTTTTTGGTTTTTTGATAAAACAACATAACAACAACAACAAAAACAACAAATTCTTATCAATTTGTATCCCAAAGTGAATTAACATAATTATCTTGACATACAAAACTACTAAAACTGAAAGGAAAACCAACAAAAAAAAAACAAAAAACAGAAAACTTTTGCTCCGTATCATCGTACACTATTTGCTTAAGACATGGTAATTATGAGGTTAGAATTATGCCCCTAGAGTTTAATATAAAATTATTAGATTTTGCCACATCACACCATCACAAACCATCATCGAGATATATGTACCCTCGTAAACAATGGGCGAAATTTTTATAAATAAAAAGTACTGTATCTTGAGGGGGAGGGGGTGCTTTGTATATTCCGATGTTGTCTTTTCTAAATGCGATGATAATTATTTTGAATATGTATAATGTACAATGTACATTGTGGTTTGGGAGGGACAGACGCAGCAGTTAAAAGATCATGATATCGTCTACTTTTGTTGTCGCGTGATTCAATCTGTTTGACCTTAAGATGTGATTTGGTGTGAATGTGTGTGTATACACAAAAAAAAAACGTTTCATTTCCCTTCTTAATTTTTATCACGTTTTGAGGTTTTGTTTGGTTATCACAAACAATTTTTTTTTCGTTTTTTGTATATTTTTAAGCGGAACGTTTATTTTTCATTTGGGTGGATTTAAAATTCAATTAAACTATAAAAACAACAATATTTGTTTAGTAATGGTTTATTCTTTCAATTATGGTGAACAAACAACAGGGAAATTTGTTTTACTGTATACCATTTTAAATTTAAAATTAAAAGGAATTTGGTCTTGTTCTCTTTATTATTTTAAGGGAATGGTGGAAGGTATATTGGTTATCAACCATGGTATTAACGTTAAAAATATTTTATAGCTTAACAACTTAATCTATAACGTATTATGTGGATCGCATTAGGAATTCGAATTGAAAAGCTAAAAACTTTTAGTTGACTGAATATAATTTTAATCTCAATTCTCAAACATTTCAGGCTTAAGCTAAAGCTTAACTTAAAGGCGAATTTATGCTATACACTTTTGATGATTCATTAGTATAGAAAAAATATCAAGGACTGAAATATTGAGTGTCAGTGCCACATAGAGGTCGCAAAACCGGTAAATCCGTTTACTGTTATAATAGGCAGAAAATCTGACGTTATGCGTAAAGGTTTAAATTGGTGATGCAATTGACCGATGTAAGGTTATACATTCCAGAAAATATTGGACAAAACTAAACTCAAGAAATTAATCAACGCATTAATATTCGAATGAATATGAAAAGATCGATAGGTTCTATTAAAAGTACGGCTCTAAAACGCTTGTTATTCATTCAACCATCAATCGAGAAACCAGCTTGTGCAATATATTTAATTAGTTAGGCGTCAGCGAATTTTCAGGAAGCTCCACTGAATTAGGTAAATATACTAACCTTTCTCAAAGAATTGGTAAACGGAATGAAAAGGTAACAGTTTCACGTTTTGATGTTTTATTTTTTACAATGTTAAGGATTGAACGAGGAAAAAGTAGAAACATTTGTCTGAGAATTCTTCCACGGCCATACTATGACACGTCTCCGTATCCAAAGGCATTTATTGTTTCAGCATATCTCTAAAAATGCTTCCATAATTTCAGTTTGCAGGAGCATGATGTTTTCAAACTTTGATACACAAATCATTAAATAAATCTCAACAAAGTGCGAAATTTTATGCAAATACACGAGCTTGGGATCCATTCATTATGGCATGTTCCAATAAGGAATAACTGAAATATAACAATATGAAATATGACACAATGTCATTAGGTGCACTATACGGCATATTTCGATAAAGCGTAAAAAATATCGGCGAAACATTTAAAAAAAAAAAATTCCGGTTACACTTTCACAGTGGAAACACTTTTCCAAACAAAAAACAACAATCATTTCGACATCATAACCGAGACCTCACCAGTATACCGGGTGTTTCTTTTAAACTGAGACGATCAAATATCTCGAAAAATAGCCACTCTACGGAAAAAATGTCCATAATCAAAATTTAATCATACCGCGGGGGAAATACATTAGTGCAAAAAAATAGTCCCCCACCCCCCGCTTTGTAGGTGGGGCGGGGGTAACTTTTAAACTAAGATAGGAAGCCATATTTTTTATTGCAGATACGGATTCTACGACCAAAAGTAAGTATGATTTGAATGAAATATTTTGTTCGGTTCATGATAGATGGCGTTGTAATCGACGAAAATCAATTTTTTCAATTTCTTCTTCTTAGAACACACGCATTCGATTCTGCAATACGTTTGAAATAAAAAACATCACGTTTTCATTGGAAATACTCGAAATTCGTCATCAAAACAATTTATTCAGTTTTGTAAATCACATTTAACGTTTGTGTTATTTCTTATCTTCATGTTTTTCGTAATTGCAAAATAAACGATAAAATACTTTAGAATGGACCGTTTAACTGTGTCAGAGAAAATTGAAATGGTTCTGATTTATGGAGAAGCTGGCAGAAATCTTGAAAATGCTGTTGCTATTTACGCTCAACGTTTTCCGGATAGGATTCGTTCACGTGCTTCATTTGGCCATACTATCAAACAATTTATTGCTGATGGAAATGTTCAACCGAAAAAGAGGACCCGTAGAGCAACAGTCACTGGAGAAAATAATGAAATTGCTGTATTGGCTGCAGCGACTCATAATCCTCATGTTAGTACACGAGAAATAGTTCGCGATTCCGGATTGTCCCTCACCAGTGTTTGGAGAATTTTAAAACGGCACCAGTATCATCCATATCATGTGTCTTTGCACCAAGATCTTCATGGCGCTGATTTCCAAAATCGGGTAACTTTTTGTCAATGGGCACGTGAACAAATACAACAAAACCCCAATTTTTTTCGTTGCGTAATGTTCTCTGACGAATCGTCTTTTACAAACCATGGAACGGTTAATCGACACAACATGCATTATTGGAGTGTTGAAAATCCACACTGGCTTCGCCAAGTTGAACATCAGCGCCCTAGGACTGTCAACGTGTGGTGTGGAATAATTGGCAACCAACTCATCGGCCCACACATTATTGAAGGCAACTTGAATGGTCAAATGTACCGAAACTTTTTGGAAAATGAACTGCCAATATTACTTGAAAATTTGAACTTAGAATTGAGACGGAACATGTGGTTTCAACATGATGGTTGTTCTGCACACTATTCGTTGGTAGCACGTGAGGTACTTGATCGTGATTTCAATGGTCGCTGGATCGGTAGAGCTGGTCCGATAAATTGGCCCGCCAGATCACCCGATCTTACTTCGCCAGATTTCTTTTTGTGGGGCTATCTCAAAGACAAAGTTTACAAACAAGAACCAACAACACGTGAGAACATTATTGAGCGAATCAGAAATGCGTGTGCTGAAATTCAACCAAACACACTTCTCAGTTGTGTACAATCATTGGAAATGCGTATTAATAAGTGAATTGAAGTCGCAGGCCATCATTTTGAATACTTATTTTAAGCTAAAATTATTTTATTCACCTGCCATTTACATTAATAAATTGTTTTGATGACGAATTTCGAGTATTTCCAATGAAAACGTGATGTTTTTTATTTCAAACGTATTGCAGAATCGAATGCGTGTGTTCTAAGAAGAAGAAATTGAAAAAAATTGATTTTCGTCGATTACAACGCCATCTATCATGAACCGAACAAAATATTTCATTCAAATCATACGTACTTTTAGTCGTAGAATCCGTATCTGCAATAAAAAATATGGCTTCCTATCTTAGTTTAAAAGTTACCCCCGCCCCACCTACAAAGCGGGGGGTGGGGGACTATTTTTTTGCACTAATGTATTTCTCCCGCGGTATGATTAAATTTTGATTATGGACATTTTTTCCGTAGAGTGGCTATTTTTCGAGATATTTGATCGTCTCAGTTTAAAAGAAACACCCGGTATAGTTGTTTTCACCGTTTCACTACGAAATCATTATCTATTTGTTTCATCAAAAGTAGAAACCGAGTCTACTTTGTTCACTGTTCACATTGGGCGAAATGTTGATGAATAAACAATGTTTGGACGTTCCACAGTGAATAAAATCATCCGCTTAAAACTATAACAAACCCAATTGCCGTAGTATGTCGAGCTCTCTATAGCTAACCTGAAATTTTACGCAAATGAAGTGATGGCGAAGACAACCGTGGTAGATAACAAACGCCCATAAGTTTTACCTCAAGATTAGTCTGGGTCGGGGTTTAGAAAAAACGCAGAAAGAAGTAGCTTACAAAATAAATATCCGGAATTCTGGACAATATCTAATTGGCAATACAATTCTAAGATCATCGAATGAGCTCGGGTATAAAATATATAAATCTAACAATATCATACTAAATTTCAATGTGACATATAGAATCCTGATATATAGTATATAGGAGGCTATATTGAATTCTGACAAAATCATAACAAATTCTGAGATGATACATAGAATTCTGATGATATTTGTCGAGCTCTGACATCATATGTAGAATTCTGGCAAGCTATACTTAAGTCTAAGGTGACAAATCGCAATATAACATAATTTATCGAATTCTAATATTATATAACAAATTTTGAAATAGTAAATCGAATTCTGACAATATAGGTATAGCAAATTTTGACTTCCCAATTAAAACAATATACCTATACGATTATGATAAAATATTTGTATATATCGAATTTTTACAATTCGAATGCTGAGATAATATATCGTGCTCAGTTGTGCTTTGTCGAATTCCGCTATGAAATATCGAATTTCGGCAGAATATACCATATACCAAGTTCTGAAACACTATAGCGAATTCTGAGCTTATGTTTCAAATTCTGAGAGAAGGTATAGGATTGTTGCATTAACTATCATTTTGTATCATGATTTATCGAGTTCTCACTATTATTGAATATCATAACCAATTCTGAGATGATATATTGAATCCTAAGAGGAACTATCAAATTCTGCCATAACAGAAGTCTGCCATAAAATACCTAATTAGAGAATGATGTGTTGAATTCTGGCAATATGATTTGTCGAATTCTAACCTGATATATTCAATTATAACAATCCGAATTCTAATGAAATCTATGGAATTTTGGCATGGCATATCAAATTCGGATTTGGTTTGTCGAATTCTTAATTTATCAAATTCTGAGTATGTACCTAACTATAACATTGTTCATGCTTAAAATGCTGAAATATCTAAAAAGAAATGAAATAATAAATTAAATAATTTTACGAAGAATAGCTATATACAATAAATTTATTACCAGTAACCAAAACTAAATTTATAAGGCGGTTATTAGTTCCTAAAGTATGAAATCCGAGCTGAAGTGCTTGTAAATTAAGGGGACAAAATATCAAGACAACACAATTTCTGAACCACATAATTTCAAATTTCTGTAAGCTAAATCAAATTCCTCGGCAATCTGTGAAAACAAAATCAAAATTAACCCAAGTATGTATCATTAAGGCATCCAATTCCAGAATTCGGAATTCCGGTATTCCGAAATACCGGCCCATATTTTGGGTTCGGTTATTCCGGAATTAATGAATTTCTTTTTACCACACTAATTTAAGTAATTTAAAGATAATTTTATGTAATTATAGTCTTTCTTGTACTTAAATAAACTATATTTAGGGAAACTTCTCCAAAGTTACCATTCAAGGCGCCCAGAGGTGTTGGTCAATCAATGGAGGTGCTTAGTCTAAACAACAAAACAATCTAATAATTTGAAAATTCATAATAAGGCTAAAAAGTAAAATTTTCTTCAAATGTACCAAAAAGTTATAAATAATATTTCAAAGCCTGACAAAAAGTGATCAATTTAGGGAACTGGTCAAAATAAAACGGTGGCTACTTTTAGAGGTTCTAGAGTATTTCCCTTTTGCGTTTACTTTTCTTGTACCTAAATATTTTTTACATATTTAGTTTTATCCGTCTCTAAAATACACCTGGCAAATATGTGGTGTGTTGTTTCTTAGTTTTTAAACTGAAAAAGGTACTTAGTATATAATAATAACTATACAGCTCCATATATAGACTAGTTTCGGGCTGAAGCAAACAAATTAAGAAACTTTACCGTCATCCAATTCATGTTATAAATTTGACCAGAGCAATTCAAGCTCGAACGACGATGATATAATTGCTGAATTCAATAATCTTGTCCCTGTTCCTCAAAAATGGAAATAATAAACAAATCGCTGGTGATGATGCAAAATTGTATCTACAAAATCGTTTGATTTCGCTAAGAAAAAATTATAAGTTATAGTGATTGCTAGTTTTTTTTAATTAAATTTGCGACAGCAAAACGTTCAAAATTGAAAAAAATATTTCATTTTGCTAGTTCATTTTAATGTTTCTACTATGACAAATTTGCTCGCTTTTCCAACTTCCTGACAAATACCAAAAACATATGAATATACTTACACGTTTTGCATCGTCACCAACGATACGTAAGATTGCTCTTCTCTACGTTTCGAAAACGATTTTAATTTTGGGCCGATGGTAGCGTCCTTCGAGGCTAAAAGAGCATATTTAGCAGAGGGAAATATCGCCACCAAAATTCTAGCCCAAACGATGCGTTTAATGAGAAAAACAGGGGAAACACTTGATTTCAATCATTTATGGCCAATTGTACGAACGGTACTAAATCGCAATAGCTATTAAATTTTTGTTTTGAAAAGGAAAATAATTTTTTTGTAAAATTGTGGAATTTACAAAATTTAAAAAATTTGAATGAATGAAATTTATAGAATTTTTCGATTTTATAAAATTTGCAGAGTTCAAAGAGTTTATAGGTTTTATAAAAATTGGGAAATTTTAAAAAAACAATTTAAGTAAGCAGAATTTATAAAACTTACTGAATATACAAAATTTAAAAAATTTATAAAAATTAATAAAATTATTTTATAAACTTAATGAATTTTTTACCTGCTGCAACCGGAAAGAGCAAGTCTGGAGAGTCCTGTGACATTGCATAAACTGGAAAGGTTGAACTGACAGACTCATTTGAAATGATGCAAGATAGGTCTGGCTAAAACTAGGATTGGGCACACCAGGACACTAAGCTCTCGTGAAGGCAGTTAGATTTAGAGACAATTTACATCTGTATAAGCTGTTTGGACGAGGAGGAGGAAGGGATTATGGTTACTTTCCCTTGCTCATGTCCGGTATTAGGACGGAGACGTATCAGGTACAGCACAATGCATACTAATTTTCTTGTAATTTATTTTCTATCGGCAAAACAAAAAAAAATGTACACTGCCCTGCACCATGCGAATTATCAAACAAACCCATGAACAACCTGTCGGAGCTTGAAAATAGTAAAGTCGCGATGTTCTACGCTTCCTAAATAGTTTTAAATGGTTCCAGTAACAATGAAGGGGATATATTCTGTGCCACTCCAACTAACCCAAAGTACTGAATTTTTAGGCTTTATAGAATCATAGAATTCAAAGAATTTATTGAATTTTTAAGATTTATAAAATCAGCCAAATTTGATTTTGTAGAATTTATAAAACTGGCAGACTTGGACAATTTATAGAACTCAACTTGAATTTATAAAATTTGTAGAATTTTTGGAGATTGTATAATTTATAGAATTGATGGAATTAATAAAATCCTTAATATTTATAGAATTTATAAGTTTTATAAACATACACTCGTGGACAAAATTAACGCATATTTTTTTTTTTTTTAATAAAAAAAAATCCCGGTGGTCAATTTTAATACTATTAGTGTCAAATGATAGCTCATTTATATTTTTATCAGAAACCACCTTGAATAAAGTCTACTGTAAGCCAATCAATTAAAAGGATCGGCTTTTGTTCCATTACATATCAATTATTTGTAAATGCAGTACCACTGGTTCTTGTAAATTTGTTCTAAAGCTTAATATAAAACCCTTTAAAGTCGTCAGAATATATCAGAAAGATTATACTCAAGTACAAATCGCACGAAAATTAGGAATGAACCAGTCTTCGGTTTCATGAATACTTAATCGATATCGAGAGACCTTAGAGTAAAAAAGAAAGCCCGAACAAGGACATAAAAGGTGCACAACCGAGTATGACGACCAATTTTTAAAAATGAATTCGTTACGAGATCGAAAGCGTACTTCTGTACAACTCAAAAATGAGTACTTAATGCACGCCAAGCGAATATTAGTGCCGGAACAGTTAAACGAAGATTTAAAGAAGTGAACCTAACTCAAAACGGCCCGTAAAAGTTCCACGGATTCTTCCCCGCCATAAATCCAGCCTGGGGAACTGATCAATGGGTCACTGTTCTCTTTTCAGATGAGACCAGAATCCAATTATGGAAACCGGATGGACGTAATCTTGTATACAGAAGAGTTGGAGAACTCTACGCACCGTGAAACATGATGCAAACTGTAAGCTTTGATGGAGGTTCAATAATATTTTGAGGTGGAATCAGTTGGGAGGGCCGTATGGGGCTGGTGGAGATTAATTTGAGGATGAATGCAGACCGATATGTTCGGAACCATCTCGGCGATCACGTTTTGCCATATTATGTAGGTTTCATAGGTTATGACAGTTTTGTGTTAATGCATGATAAAGCACTTAAGTGGCAACCAATGAATCCAGATCTTAATCCGATCGAACACGTATGGGACATTCTAAATGCCGTATTACAGCTAGAAATCCTGCATCAGATTAGATAGCAGAGCAGAGAGTTGTAGCGCAAGAAGAGTGGAATCTTATTCCGCAAGAAATGATACAAAGTATTCTACTTAGAATGCTAAGAAGGAGGGAAGCTGTAATAAGGGCACGGGGGGACATACTGATTACTAAATTAATCAAACTAAATTGTAATAAAGCTAGTTTTAAAGTTTATAAACCGCTTTGGAAAATTTAAAAAAAAAATAGTTCGCTACATTTTAACATTATGCAATGAAAAATAGCTGTTATAATTCCGTGACTCCACATTTGTGCCTCTTTTGAGAAAAATATAAATTTGGGATCATTTGATACCAGTTCCACTGAAATTGACCAGCGGGATTTTTTTTATTACAAAAAAAATATGCGTTAATTTTGTTTAGGAGTGTATTAAAATTTACATAGTTACAGCCTATGAAGAACTTACAAAATTTATAGAATTTATAGCATTTACAGAATTTTTAAGAACAACACAATTTATGAGATTTTCATCCATAGAAATTATTGAATTTATAGAATTAGTTAAGCTCATTGGATGTATCGAAATTTTTAAATTTATGAAATTTGTGGAATTCAAAGGGTTTATAAAATTTATAAAATTTATTCTTGTAGAAATTGTGGAATTTTTAGAATAAGTAAAGTTTGGGTTTGTAGAATTTATAGAACTGACAATTTATAAAACCCAAAGAATATATAAAATTTATAAAATTTGAGGTGTTTATATAATTTATAGAATTGATGGAATTGATAAAATTCATAAAATTTATTGAATTTAGAATATTTATAGACTTTGTAGAATTTAGAGAATTTATAGAATTTTTTGGATTTTTAAAATTTATAGAATTTATCGAATTTACAGATTTTATAAGAACTCAAGAATTTATGAGATTTGTAGAATTTAAATCACTTAGGCCCGATTATAAGAACGAGAATAGATGATTAATCGCCTGATTTATCATAGTTTGCATTGTATGAACGACGCGACGCTAATAAAGAAAATTAATCGATGATTCTTTTACCATCTGTTTTATCCGTTCGATGTTGAAAGGCCGAATGTCAAAAGACCGAATGGGTTGGAAGGCCGAATGTCGAAAGGCCGAATGTCGAATGGCCGAATGTGTCGAAAGGCCGAATGTCAAAAAATCGAATGTGTCGAAAGGCCGAATTTCAAAATGCCGAATTTTCATGAAATTTTCGTTCACTTAATTTATTGAAATAAGGATCACTACGTTTGCTAGAAAAAAAAAATCCAAAAATTTTAAAATCCAGAATAGTTGAAAAATAAAATCCCAAAAAGAAAATCTATCCAGAAGCAATCCAGAAAAAAATATAGAAAAAATATTTTGTTCAAAAAATAAATGAAAAAAAATCAATTTTACTGGCATTTTTAGACTTCAGTAGAACCGATACGAGCGATACAATTCCGTTGATCTGTGTCTGCAAGGTTGACGAAGTATTTACGAAGCATTAAATCTGCAATTCGCTCCAATACATTCGTCGATGTTATATTAACCCAACCGCAAAATAACTTGAAACATTTATGGTAGAATTATCAGTAGAAGCGATATTAGCGATACTATTCCTTTGATCTCTACCTGAAAGGTTGACGAAGCAATTTCCATTCTCGTAAATATTAAGAATTCCACGAAAAAAATAAAATTCGATAGACATTTGATAATTGCGTTTCTGGATTTTAGTTTTCTGGATTTTTGTGTTTCTGAATTTTTTTGTTTCTGGATTTTTTTTCTGAATTTTTTTTTCGGGATTTTATTTTTTAAAAATTTTGTTTTCCGAAATAATTATTTTGTTTATTTTATAGTGAAATAATGAATATTTAGTGAAATAGTTTTTCTGGGATCGATATAAAATATTGCATTTCAAAATGTTGCATTAACACAATATTGCTTTTTTTTATTAATCTTGCAACTACAAAATGTTGCAATTACAAAATCTTGCATAACAAAACAGTGCAATTATTTTTCTTTTTAGTTGGTATCATTAATAAATTTTATATAATCCGCTTCTACGTGCAGCACCCAGTGCGACATGTTTGCTGATCCCGGCTCCTATGTCCCCCGAAGTTCCGCTAAGCGGAAGGAGCGCAGCGACCTCTCGCGTGCCCGTGAAAGTTACCGAAGCCGTTAGCTTCTACAATTCTAAGTTAAATTAGTCGATCTCATTTTATGTTAATGTAAAATCTATAAAAGATTAATAAAAATATTATTAATATAAATAAACAGTATTTTTACAACAAAATTTTGAGAAACAAGATTTTCTCCAAAAAGATTTTTGTTAACAAGATTTTGTAAAACAATATTTTGGAGAAAAGATTTTAGAAACAGTCTTTTGAAAAATAGTGATACGTGGCCAACCCGTGGAAAAGCAATTGGCTCGAAAGGCCAAATTATCATTACAGTTTCCTTCAGTTAATTGATTGATATCAATATTTAAAACAATTGAATTTATTTCTTAATGTAAAATGATTTAAATAAATTGAAAATATGTACTCATAAATCCTGTGAATGTAGCATATTAATGTGATCAAATTTGTCGGAAAAAAAATATAAATTTTGAAAATTTTCATTCATAAAAAGATGAAAAATTAAAATCAATTTCGACACTAACCTCGTTTCGATATTCGGCCTATCCACACAATCGGCCTTTGAACATTCAGCCTTTCGACATTCTGACTTTCGACATATTCGGCCTTTCGACATTCGGCTGTTCGACTAATTCGGCCATTCGACATTCGGCATTTCGACATTCGGACTTTCGACACATTCGACCTTTCGACTCATTCGGCCTTTTGACATTCGGCCTTTTGACATTCGGCCGTCGACCCTATTCCGTTTTATCATCCCTTTTGGTGTCAAATCAAAGAGTAAAATATTTTTTTGTTGTTCTTTTTTTAACTGTTGAAGTTTTAAACTTCATTCATAGAATTTATAGAACCTATAATATTTAGAAGACCTATAAAATTTATAAAATTTATCAAATATACAGAATTTATAGGATTTATAGAATTTAAGAATTTCATTGGATTTTTAGACTTCATTTGTAAAAAAAGAATTTATAATTTTTTTTAAATTTATAGAATTTTTTAATATTTTAATATTTATTAAATATGAGCATTAATTATAAAAATTAATATTGTAAATGAAATAAAAAAAATAATTTATCTTTTGTAAAATATTGATTTTTAATTTTTAATCAGAGATTATTTCATAAAAATGCCATTCCGGAATTGATTCCGGGATTCCGAAATCGAGAACATTCAAATTCAAAAGTTCCGAATTTAGTTTTTGGCAAAAAATTGGATGCCCTAGCTACCATTATTAGATGATTTTGATATTTAACATTATTTTCACAACTATTATTTCTTGAAATGCTGAGATAAACTGTCAAAGTTGTTAATAAGTATAAACCAAGACTTACTAATGTTACTCTTCTTACATCTATGTGTACTTCTTATATAGTTTGTATTATAAATTTGTTACGTTGTTTATTTGAAGAGGGGAAATAATAATAAGACACCAACATAAAAATCACAATTGATAAGAAATAAACTTAGCTGTACATATCTACAAAAAAAACAAGTATTTTTTACTTACGAATAGATATTCAAAATTGTTTTTTATACTTCCGCTGCATCTCCTTGACGTCTTGTTAAACAGTTTTTTTTCCGCTGCATTTTACAATCTGTGCAGAACACAATGATAAATTGCAGCTTCGAAAAAAAAAAATGGTTTTACGATTTTCTTTCCTGCTCCCAAACAATAATAAAAAAATACAACCAAACTTTTTTGTTGTTCTCTTACTTTATTTATTTATAAGAAATACAAAGAATTTGAATTGGCTATATAAACGTACACAAATTTAAGATTTTTGTTTATTTTCCTCTCGTAAAAAAATCAAAAACTTTTATTGTTTGATCAAAAGATAAACATAGATAATTAAGTAAATTATGCTGTTTATGTTATTAGCATAATAAAATCCAATTACATGAAATCAGAATTTATTAAGCGTTTGCTAGTCGAATCGTTATAATAATGCATATTAGCTATATGTAAACAACTAAAAACTGCCAACCGCTTAGAGGCGACGTGCACGTGCATCTAAAGATAGAAACTCAAGATAAAGCACTAGACTTTAGTTAATCGGTCTAGCAGATATTGGTGGTTGGAATTTACTTACCAGATTGTCAACAACTGTTTATGTTGGTAACTCCATTAAATTGATTGCCCACGTAGTCTTCAATCTGAATCAAATTTTGAAGCCTTTGTTTTATTAGTATTAATATAGTTGACGCTCGTTAACCCTGTTAAAGTTAGCCGACAGTAAAAAGTCGATAATGCAGATTACTTTATTAACATTACAGATTAGATTGCAATAAAAAATTTTGTAAATAGTCTTACGTGGACAACTTTGCTGAAACCTAATCGCGGAAAATATCGGAAAATCATAAGAATTCACAATAGCATTTGTCAATAGCTATTTTCATTATTAAATATTCTTATAAAAATAATAAAAAATTGAATTCAAATAAATACTCGTATATGCATTATTTCCTTAGAAATTATTTATTTTAAGAACCCTCATCCCCCCCCCCCTCCTCCAAATTTCTGGCTACCCCAATGCCAACTGCCAATAGTCTCTGTACTATCAAAGGTAATGGATTCAATCATACATTTTCAATTGGTGCCAAAGATCATCAGAGCTATGGAATAGGTGGATCAATAAATAAATGTATTGTCTTCCAGTAGTTAAAACCAGAAAAACTCATTTAAACTTCGAATCCATAACGGGATCTTGGTAAACACAAACAGCTTACTTTGTTACCTTTTTCTCTTCAATTATGGCTCTCGGCTGAATACCAGTTGTCTTAACGGTAATATTAAAGATAAGCAGTTAGTGGCGGTTGAGATCTACTTGGTGTATATGCCAAACTTTTTTGATTGGGTTGCAATAAGGAATGAAAATGATCTTGTATAGACCTTTTTCCTCCAAAAATGTTGACAGATAAAATCAGCTGTTTTGTGATCCGTAGGTGAATCTATCTTTTGTGCGTTTATTAATTTATTGTCTGTATGTACATATATTAAATTTTAAAGTGTGTTTTATTCATTATTACATTAATTATTATGTAATAAGATGATATCTAATTATTTTAATAATTAAAATTTTAAATCACAACAAATTTTTCAAAAAAAATAAATAAAAATGATATTTTTTTAGGTTATGTTTTTGGATAGTGTTTTATTAAATTCGTTATTTTTCAGAAATGAGTGATTTTAATAACAATATTTTGTTATCAAAATATGCTCAGGGTCTTCAGGGAGCCGAAAAACACCGATACTGCTAAAAATAGCTGAATTTAATTTAGATCCGTATCTAATGGAATTCAATGAAAATTTACTACCAACGAACATCTCTTTCATCGAAATATACGAATACCTCGTACAGAAAAAGTCGTTCTATACATCAAACGAGTTAAAGGCATATAAATCTCTTGGATCATACAAATTATATGAAAGCGGCTGGGTTCAGTATTTAGGCGGAAAAAAGCATAAAAACGCTTTAATTGTGTTTGGCAAAGTAAATATTTTAAGAAAATTAATTCCACTTAAAAACCACTTAATACAACTAAACGTATTTTGTTCATCCCAAGCATTGAATATACTACCGTTCAAGGTTTGGATTCACCACGAAGATAGGGGCTTCATAAACAATAGGCACTGCACCTGTGTCGCAGGTTTGGGAGAATGTTGTTCTCACATAGGTTCTTTTTGCACTGAATGCTGTATACCAACGTATTTTGGCAAGCGAGACAGAAGTTGTAAGATTTTTTTTTACTGTGTATGATTGGATGGTACCATCATGCAAAACAACCCTCCAACTTTGCATCGAGGACATCTCACATACATCGAGGCAGAAAGTCCAACCGGCAAAACAAAATATACAATCAAATGTTGTAACAAGACCGGAAATGGTTAATTTTGTCGGCCAGTTGGTAGCTAAAGGAAAAACACCAATGTTAATGATGGGCTTACCGGCTTTTATACCACCTGATTTTGAAATCGAACATTTACTCGATGTTTAATTTTCAAATTTATTTTCTTTAAAAAACGAAAATAAATCCGTCGAGAGTTTAATCGACGAATTTAAACTAGAGGACTTCAAAATGAGCGAGGAAAAAGTCGAACTAATTCAAAAGGCTACAAAAACCCAAGGGGAAAATGAATATTATCTTTACAGCATCAATTTTTAAATGAGTATGTCGTACGAAATTGGAGAAAGGATTTCCTATGGGACTTTTAAAGAAAATTTGTTATCCCGCTGATTTTATTAATACCGCTGCGATAAACTATGGACGCACGCTAGAAAAGAAAGCACTGAAACATTTGTTTAACCAACAAAAATGTAGTCATAATAATTTACAGATGTTATCGACAAGACTAATAATATGGAAGGAAAAACTTTGTATGCCGCACATCGCCAGATGCTATTTGGAGCTGCAGCTGTTCCGGAATAATGCCAGTCGAGATTAAATGTCCGTACTTCTTAAAGGATGGTGACCTCAAAAAATATCTAATCAGAAAAAACTGTCCCATTTTTTCCAACGATGATGGTTCTTATTCCATGATAGAAAAGCACCATTACTATCAGCGGCGTAACTACAAGGAAGCAAACCCCGCGCTGCGGGGGGGCCCGCGACGAATAGGGGCCCGCAACGCGGGCTTTGTTCTTTTAATGAAGAACTGTTTCATACCCTACATAATATAATTTTCTACATTTTAAGTCAAAATTTAACAATAAAAATTGAATTTTGATTTAAAATGTTATATTATACAATACATACATATGGAAACAAAAACTTTAATTAGGGATTTTGCCAATATGAAGTCAAGAAGGAAGAATTTAACATTCTATACATATTTTTGGTGGCCAATATTTTTTATTACCCTGAACGGAAACATGGGCAAGATGGAGGGAGGCTATTCTATGGGTCCACATTAAGTTTTGCAAGGGGGCCCAAAATTTGTAGTTACGCCACTGATTACTATTATCAAATGCAACTACAGGGATATATTGTTTTAAAATTAAAAACCTACCAAAATGTATTATTCATGTATTATTATTTTATTAAATAATAATTATTGTATAACTATGTATAAAATATCATAGACGTCACTGTATTAAGGTAGATCAAGTTCAGTGGATCGTCAAAAGAAAACGTATTTTGTGTTTTGACTTTTCAGTTCTTTTTTTTCTTTTTTTTTTTTTGAAGTTTGTGATCTTGTTCCGAATGGGCGAAAAATCGGTCGAAACTGTTAAAAAGAATTTTTGTAAATTAAAAATTAAAATAAAAATTAATAAAAAGTAGACGTGTTTTTTTTATTATTAACCATAAATTGAGACAACTTCGTTTAAAAAATTATAAATACAGTCCACTTAAACGTCGCAAACATAAGTATGGTCATTCGCGCCGGATGGCAATCATCTCATCGATTATCAATATCTTCGAAATCAATGATAATTCTAGACATCGGTTATAATTGGTAATATTTCATCGCATAAATATAATAAGTGGTGTTCAAAAATTATTTAACTTTTCACAATTTATATAAAAAAGGTGAAAAATAAAGTTAAAACATAAATATCGTGTATATCAGCATCGTGTATATTAATTTTTTTAAAATCATCGTGTCATCAATTGATTAATTCTTCGAAAACATAAACATTTATCATCTAAATATTCCAATATTCAAAATCATCAAAATAATATTCGCAATAAAATCTTCGGAGCAAACCACAAAATTATTATATTCATCTCTTTGATTCATTGCTTTATTGATTTCATCGCTTTATTGGATTCATCACTTCGAGAATCATCACTTCGAGAATAATCGGTACATAATTTAAGCATCTTCGAACATCGTTATTACATAATTTTCATCGTCTTCAAACATCGCCGCTTATTATATCAATCATCGGGAATTATCGCCGAAACATCATCATTGAATTTGAAGCAACACAACAACATCGACAGCAGGAAATAATATTTATTATCAACTTCAAAAAAGAACATCGTTATACCAGGATTCAGGTACCATTTTAGTAATTAGATTAAGTACATTAATTTAGAATTAAATTTCAATTCATTTTAAATATTAAAAGTGTAAAAGTAGTTCAAATTCAAATTAATTCGCTTTATAAAAAATAAAATAAACATGCCGAATTCAAATGACGAAACTGAATTAACAGTTCAAGATCAAATTAAAAAACTAAAACATATTCGGTCGGCACACAAGGGTCGCGTTACATATCTTTCAAATAAGTTAAACGAGTCTCAATATAATCGCATCGGAGAATTAGAATCCGCATTGAATCGTCTTCGAGTAACGTATTCTAAGTTTGACGAAATTCAAACTAAATTAGAAATCTTAAGTGAAGAAGATTTTACATATAGATTTGTAGAAGCTTAAATTTTAAATCAAATTGAAGAAATTCGAATAAATGCAAAATCGACTCAAGTTAAAAATGATAATTCGCCGCAAATCGATATAAAAACTTCGACGTCATTAAAATTTCCAAATATTCAGTTACAAAAATTCGACGGATCTGAGTTAAATTGGCTAGATTCTCGTGGTATCTTTATTGAGCTAATTCATTCAAATAACGGTTTGAGCAACCTAACAAAATTTCACTATTTAGCTTCGTGTGTTAGGGACGGAAAAGCGTATAAATACATTCAACCTTTTTCGATTTCAACTGAAAATTATCCGATAGCATGGAAAAATCTAACCGACCATTAGGCCAGTTGTACATTTCAGCTAAGCTAAGCTAAGCGATGTGAGCTAAATTCTTATCCCCCGGTTGAAAACTAAAAATTTTAATGGGAAGATATATAATCAGCAATGTATGTTTGTATAAGGCTAGTTATCAGCTGGAAAGTGCAAAGGGGTGTGCTAGGCGAGCTAACAAAGCTAACGAAAATTACATTTCTCGCTTAGCTTAGCTGAAATGTGCAGCGGGCCTTATAATGACGAAATAACAATCCAAAAATTGCATGTGAAAAGGATTTACGAAATTAAAAAGCCCATCGAAAATTCGGTATCATCTCATCAAAATTTTATCGATGTTATTGTTAAACATCATAATTCTTTAAAAGCGTTAAAAGTTCCAGTTGACACGTGGCATTTAATTCTTATTCACCATTTTATTTTTGGTATTAGGAAATTCGATCATATTTCTGCCTACTCTAGCCTTGTTTTAGGATGTAGTTTATCTACCTTTTACGAATTTCGCGTTTGTCTTTTTATTTTTAAACTTGTCAAAGCTGAGAAGCCTTGGTATCTTTATAGGAAGTTACTTTTTAGCAGGTCTCATTCCTCAAACTTCCGCCTGATTCCGGCTAAAAATAGTTGTAGGTCGCTAAACAAATCCTTTTACGTTAGGGGAGTTTCTCTTTGGAATTCAATTCCATTGGAAATTAAGAGTTTAGGATCGGCCAAATTATTTAAGTCAAAATTTTTGGAGTGGCGTGATTGATGGGCAATACGTAGTTTTCTAAATTTATTTTTAATATTATTGTTATTGTTATTATTGTTAATTTTTAATATTATTTCACCTCTTGCTGTACATTTTATTGTAAATGAGCTATTGCTCAAAATAGAATGTGTATGCATGAGATGGAAATTGTTTGAAAAAATTTAAAAGGTTTTCTGCCTAATGGAAGCAGCTTCATCATTTTATTTTTGTTCTTTTGTTCCGTTTACTCTGTTTCCATCTGTGCTTTTCCTTTTAATACTAAATTATTGTTAAAGTACAATAAATAAATAAATAAATAAATAAATAAATAAATAAATTTTACTGATAGGCTGGATAATCAATCAAAAATTGCAATAATAAAAGGTTCTCCAGCTAAAGAAATATTATCGTTTGAAAAATTCATAGAAATTCTTCGAGAAAGGTGTAGAATTATGGAAGCCCAAAAATCTTCATTGAGCTTCCAACAAATAGAACGATCACCCAAGTCATTTATGGAAAAGCAACCTCGAGTTTTGAGCATGCAAAATCTCGTTTGTGTATTTTGTAGTGGAAATCATGTTATCGACCAGTGTTCAAAATTTAAAGACAATAAATTGAGTCCTCAGGATCGTTATGAATTTGTTAAAAAACATAACTCATCGTGTAATCGACTGTAAGTCATTACCATGTTCGTTGTGTTCTTTGAAACACAACATTCTTCTCCGGCGGAATAATTCAGTAATGGGTATTTCCATAAACGATTCTCATAAAATTCCCTTTTTTCAGAATGGTTCTTCAACGTCAATTCCCAAACATCAAAGAACTCAGATCTTATTAGGGACTGTAGTTGCTTGAATTAGATTCTTCGGGTGATAGAGTACAATGTAGAGCATTATTGGATAGTGGTTCTCAAGCTAATTTTATTACTGATAGCATGTGTAAAAAATTATCATTAAAATCAGAACCGGTTCATAACAGAATCACCGGAATAGGTAACTAAAAAGTAAATGTTTACATCGAATCACGAACGTCTGATTTTCAATGTAATTGGAATTGTATGGTAAGACCCAAAATTTCCGAAATTCTCGCCTCGTATCCGGTACAATACAATAAAACCGTTATAAAGGATCATCTTCAACTAGCCGATCCTTAGTTTTACAAACCGGGCGTCATTGATCTATTAATTGGTGCTGAACTATATTCTGAAATTATTTTAGGGGGAAAACTTGAAACGTGTCATGATCTCCCAATGTATAAAACTGTTTTCGGACTTGGTAGTAACGGGAAAGATAATAATTGGTGAATCTCCCTTGATTAATAATTCTGAAATTTCCAATACTTCGACTATGGTTTTCAGTGTCTTCGAAAGTCTTGATGAGCAAATTCAAAAATGTTGGTGAATTGAAAATATTGAAAATCCAAAAACGCATTCCATTGAAGAAAAATTATATGAGACTCATTATACAAAAAATGTCATGAGAACGAAGTCAGGTCGGTAGAGTGTAGCTCCTCCAAAAAAATCAAATATTGGTGAGTTAGGTAATTCTTCTATCACAGCTGCAAAGCAATTCCTCACAATGGAAAAGCGTCTTCATAACAAACCAGAATTGTTTAAGCAATATTCTCAATTTATGGCTGAGTACATCGATTTACAACACATGGTAGAAGCATCTAATCCAGATGAAATTGAAAGCAAGCAAAATAATTATTTTATGCCTCATCATGCAGTTATACGTGAAAGTAGTAGCACTACAGAATTACGCGTCGAAAACTTCTTCGAATATATCACTGAACGGTATAACAGGAGATATAACTAAAATGTATAGACAAATTTTAGTGCATGAAAAAGATCAAGATTTGCAATGAATTTGGTGGCGCAAATCTAATACCACCTCATTAAAAAGCTACAAACTTCGAACAGTAACGTACGGAACAGCCAGTGCTCCATTCCTTGCCATCCGTACATTATTTCAGCTAGCGGAAAATGAACAAATACATTTTCCAGAAGCGTAAAAAGTGCTTAAACGAGATTTTTATGTCGACGACGTACTAATCGATGCCGACAGTCTTGACACAGCAATCAAATTGACAACCGACCTTGTTAATTTATTGTTTAAGGGAGGGTTTGAACTTCGAACAAGCACGTAGAATCATTCGGTTGTAGCATCTTCAGATCCTAATGATCAATCTAAATCAATTAAGGTGTTAGGAATAAATTGGAATACAAACATCGATAAATTTAATTTTTCATTCAAAAAATATGCAATTACTGATCAGTGTACAAAACGAACAACATTATCCGAAATCGCTGAAATGTTCGATCCGTTAGGTTTATGTGCACCAATAGTTTTTTTGGTAAAATCATTCATGCAGACATTATGGGCAAGTAAACTTGGATGGGATGATTTGTTACCACCTCAACTTCAAGAATATTGGAATGGTTTAAACGACAACTCACTGCAATCGATGAAATATCCATTCCACGATTTGTCATAGTTCCAAACGCAACATCAATCGAGCGTGGTTTACCTACGTACCATCGATCATGAAAACAACGTTTTCGTTAAATTGCTATGTTCAAAAAGCCGAGTAGCTCCACTTAAAACTCAAACTATGCCTCGGCTGGAATTGTGCTCTTCTTCTCTTGGCTCAAATAGTTGAAAAAATCATTTTAGTGATGCAAATAAAATTTAATTCAATTTTTCTATGAACTGATTCTGAAATTACGTTACATCGAATCAAATCGGTTCCAGGGCGTTTCGAAGTCTTTGTAGCCAATAGGATTTCCAAAAATTCACGATTTCAGTTCTCCCAATGATTGGTATTATGTTCCAACCTCAGAGAATCCTGCAGATATAGTGTCTCGAGGGCTTATGCCGCAGGAATTTTTGAAATCAAAACATTAGTGGTCAGGTCAGGTCCATCGTACATTAACCAACTTCGTTTAATAATACCTACACAACCTACTACAATAAACAATGAAACTTCGAAAATGAAATATCCAGATGTGTTGGTCGGAGCTTTGACAAAATTAGAAGAATGGATGCCTGTCATAAAGTATTCGAATTATCTAAAAGTATTGCGTATTTTCGCATATATTTATAGTTTTATAAAGGCTTGTCTTATAAACTTCGAACCTTAAATAAATTGTCAAAACCACCAACTGTTAAATCACTTGAAATCAATGAAATTGATGGTGCTTTAAACTTTATTATAAAACACATACAGCAATCTTATTATTCAGAAGAAATTCATAATCTTCGTACTGACGCCATTTCTCGATGACGATGACATGGTTCGGGTTGGCGGACGATTAAAAAACGCTGATATTCCCTTCAACCACAAACATCAGTTAGTAGTACCAAATGCGCATTCTTTTATAAAATTGCTAGTTCGAAATGAGCATATGCGTCTTCTTCACGCTGGTCCTCAGACCTTGTTATACAATTTACGTCAACGGTTTTGGGTCATAGAAGGACGAAATTTATGTCGAAAAGTAGTACGCGAGTGCGTAACGTGTGCTCGAGCGCGTCCACAAACCTTAAATCAAATCATGAGTCAATTACCCGAAAAACGTGTCCTATCGTCTAGACCTTTCCAAAATGTAGGAATAGATTTTTGTGGACCATTTCTTGCGATTAGTCAAGTAAAATCAATAGAGTGCAATTGAAAGTTTACATTGCCATTTTTATATGTTTCGTTACAAAGGCCGTCCACACGGAAGTTGTGTCTGACCTCTCTACTTCAGCTTCCTTAGCATCTCTTCGGCGATTCGTATCACGTCGTGGGCTTTGCTCACATATCTATTCAGATAATGCTACCAATTTTATTGGATCCAAATCTGAATTGAAGGAACTTCGCCACTTATTCTTGTCAGAAATTCATCAAAGCGAAGTATTACAATTTTGTATTGATTTGAGCATTGATTGAGCGCCTCGCAAATTTCCTAGCAGGCCGATACTTTTAAAGGGTCACAACCTCAATTGGCAATCGAATGTTCGATATCTTGGTGTCCATTTGGGCTCTAAGCTTACTTTTAAAACTCATATTAACGTAACTGTTAATAAATGTAATAATCTTCTAAAACTATTGTACCCGTTAATAAATCGAAAAAGCAAAATGAATTTTAAAAGTAAGCTCATGATTTATAGGGCTATGGTATTGCCTGTTATTATGTATGGTGCACCTATTTGGTGGAAGGCTGCAAAAGTGCATTTACAAAAACTTCAAATAATACAAAATACATTTTTAAAAATAATTTTAAGAAAACCTACTAGGTACCATACTATTATTGTCCATCAAGATACAAACTTAAAATATATTGAACAATATGCTGAAGAGTTAAATATAAAATATATCAAGGTTGTCACTCATTGAAAATGAACTAATTCAAAATTTGACTGTGTCAATTTAAATTGTATTTATATAGGTTTAAGATTAGGTTAAGTTTTAGGTTTTATTTAGGTTTAGTATGCAAAAGAAATGTTACTAAAATGTTGAAATGTTAAGTGTTACTGTAAATACTGCAAAATAATATTATAATTATTTCAATTACATTTTTTCCTGTAGTAAAGCTATAAAAAAAAAGCTCATCTCAGAAAATATATATAAATTTATAATGTACAAATTTTATTATGCAATAAATATATATTATTATTATTATTATAACGTCATTAAAAATATATCGAAACTGCTCATGTTTCCTTTAAAATTAATCGGTAGAAAATGATCAACATGTTTGAATACACATTCTAACGTATCGTAATCTTCTAATCCTGTAAAGTATTTTGTTTTCTTTGCACTATTCTTAAGGTCCTCTATATACTTATTTTAGTTCTGATCACTAAATTTTCTTCTTGCAAGGCTTTCATCTTCTCGAATAGTATCTTAATTTTTGTTTTGTAAGTTTTATAACAAAATAACAGAATACATTATTTGGACTAACGTAGTACAAATTAAGTTTATAATTTACCTTCAGTTTGGCACGATTTATCCTCACATATGATAATCGTTTGACAAGATTTATCTTAAAACCTGGGGGGGGGATTATATTTAAGTTTTCTGAAACTGGTTCTGGCTTTGTAGGACTGGTTACTAGGTCTTTCCGTTCTGTCCTTTTTTACGTTCTTTCGTATCTTGATGTTGCGCTTATTGATGTTGCCTTATGGTAACCCAACTCAAGCGATTGCAGCACTACGTTTGGTCAAGAAACGTTTTGAACACACAGTGCGATACTTTAACGAAAAGACCTTCAAATCTTTCCTGTTAATCGCTATTAACCAAGCGCGTATTCGTTCCTCAGCAAGTTTTAAATATTTTTTACGTATCTTCGAAATGACAGGAAACCTAAAAAACATTATTTCACTGTCTTTGTCTGCAATCATGAAACAATTTATCACACAACATCTTAGAACCATGTTTAATCGTAATATTAAACGTACAAAATATTTAACAGTCTGTTATTCCGGAAAAAATTGAAATATTTCAAGCATAAAATAATTTTAGTTATCACTTTCTAACACCTACAGATATTTTTGATAATATTTTTGAGGTTATGTTCAATGTTTTTGACAGATATAAGGGAAAAGGTCTATTGAGTTGTGTTGGGGAGAGTGATGTCATCCAGTTCTTTTACTAATTTCAGCATACTAATTTTGATTCGAGTGGCTAAGTGTATATGAGACATTTGTTTGTTTAGCTAATTTACCTTTGAGTGACATGATTGCTTTTTGATGCTCGGCAGGCCGACAGAACTTATTGACTGAGAACTTTTTCAGTTTTTGGAAGGGCTATGAGTGGAGTTTATATTGTGTTCCTCAGTTTATGCTACAAAGATATCTTCGATGCAGATCAAAACGAAGTTTAGTTCTCAAACTGCTTATGTACCGCTACTGATCAGTAAGTTTTAGTTTGGCTCCAAGATTAGTAAGCCTTTACCATTCTCATTATGTTGGTTTAATCAGTTTGTATGTATGGATTTTTTTTTTTTTGGCACACTGAGATTTTTTTGCAATGCGACCATTTCAAGTTCAAACCGCATAAGTGATAACTGATAACATTTATAACTAGATTATGTTTATGTAAAGTAACGATTGCTTAAAGCAACCTTGACTTGACTTTAAGTATAAACGAATTGATATAAATAGGCAAGCAAAACAGAAATTTAATTAGAAATAATTAAACCATAATTTGTGTTTGTACAGTGAAAATTTCAAAAAAAAATTTTGTGACCACCAAAAATGCCAAATTCATCTTGGTTTCATCGAAGTTTTACTTTTTTAAATGTAATTTTGTTATCCTGTTTAAACGTCGAGACGACGAGTATAATACAAAGCGAAAATTATTTTTGTGATACACGCTTCGCGCGAAAAATTTTGTGGAACGTAACACCTGTGAATGAAGTAAATGTTCAACCATGTCCGCCTAGCACTGAAGGGCTCGCAAAATGGTATTGTGTTTTCGATAAAATGAGTTCGACTCCAATGTGGGAAAGTCGGGGACCTGATTTAACTGAATGCCGTAGTAATTGGTTGATTTTATTAGGAGCCCAAGTAAATAATTCACATTCATCACTAATCTCATTAGCAAATGATTTATCTCAAGTAACTAGTGTTGTTGGTATGTATGGTGGTGATTTATTGTTTGCGACAAAAATCATGCAAACAATGATGGAAAAAATGACGACTATCATGGCCACGTTTCCGGATAAGCATCAACGTCAAATAGTTTTAAACGATTTATTGTCGAGCTTTGTTAAAACGAGTAGTCATTTGTTGGATCGAAAACAGTATTTATCGTGGTTGGATTTAAGCGTTGATGATCAAACGCGTGTTGCAACCACTTTATTAACGGTGCTTGAAAATACCGCGTTTTTATTGGCCGATACATATCTAGTTGGAGAACAAAATGTTGTCAAACAATTCAAAAATATTTTGTTAACAATTCAAGTTTTGGATACAAGTAATATTGGCAAAAATGTAATATTCCCCGATTTAAATTTGGGAGATATGAGTTCCAGTGACGTTCTTATTGAGTTGCAACGTAATGCACTGGTTGAATATAAGGCAGATGACATCATCCGGCTGGTATTTATGGTATTCGATCGACTGGAAACAATTCTACAGCCACCAGTTGCTACAAATCGTTTAATAAATAGTAAAGTGATTGGAGCTAGCTTGGACCGAACAAGGCGTACACAATTGTTGCAACCAATTCGATTGGTTTTTAAACATTTAACAACGGAAAATGTAAGAAATCCGTCATGTGTTTACTGGAATTATGAAGATCATGCTTGGAATGAGGATGGTTGCATTATTGGACAATCAAATAAGACACATACAATATGCTCGTGTAATTATTTAGCAACTTATGCACTTTTAATGGACACCGTCGCAGAGTAATTGTTAGGCGTACTTATAACCACAATATGTCAAAATCAAAATGACACATTGTTATTGTAGTGTGTTAATTAAATAAATTGTGATGCGTTGATAACCTTTTAGAAAAGTAAAAAAAATTGGTTCAGTGATAAGTGTCTAGCAATGACATAATACGTTTTTTATAATAAATAAACCAGACTTTCTGTCTTACATTATGAGTTCAAATCTCTTTACAAATTTAATTTGTTTTTCTCGTTTTATTAAAGATTCCAGTTTCATCTGATTTGTTTGGGGTGGTGTCACAACAATTTAGATGCTGAGGCGAACAACAGAATTGAATCATTCATGGTGAATAATCAGCATTCGCTTTTAATCAATTCCATGACTTTACCGTCTGCAGATTACACAATTTTCTCTAGCTGATTTAAAAGCCTTTGACCATTTTAGACAGCATGTTATTGGAAGAGTGCTCCTATAGACTTTGTATCAGTCAGTTAAACTTCTTGACAACTTTACTAATTATTGTGCCGTTTTGGATGTTGGTAGTGGTTGAGCTTGTTGTGGAAAAATACCGTAACGGTCTGTGTATGGTGTATGTTTGTTAAGTGGTTTAATCCACTAAATTTTTAAATATCTCATAATTGATTTGGAATTTGATTTGGCGTCTTTATGAGTCATGTAAAACAAGTTTTAAGTTAGTTGTCTTCTGGCGTATAAAATATGCCTAAATTAAAAAAAAACGCTTTCTTCGGATCATCGTCAAAACTATTGCCATTTGATCCACTAAGATTTTGAATGGCCCATATTTTATTCGTGAACGTGAGTTAAAAATTATAGCAGGTTAGACAAAAAACTCTGTAAACACTCTCTCTGAAAACATCCATACTATACATCCAAATCGGATTTTAAGGCATTTTTGCGGAAACATATTCCTCCACTTGAGAAACTATGGGTAGAGTTTGTCGCATACCAGAAAATATTTTTATGGAAATGTTTACAACTACATCAAGGTTACCACGAAGAAAAACTACCACGTGCGCATATTCCATAATTTCGAGGCGACTATCAGGAATGAGCCAGCTTAGAAGTTTTGTTCAATGGTCAAATTCATTCACATTCAAAGTTAAGCAAAGCTACTATGTTCCAATACTTAAAAGGTTCTTTAGGAGATAGAGCGGCCAAATTGATTAAAATACCAACATCCATGATGATAGATACAACCAAGCGTGGCTCAGACTGTGCAAACGATTTAAAAAGAAGGCACAAATTGTGATCTCGTTGTGATCAAACTCTTACAGACCAGCCAATAGAGACTAAATGCTCAGTCGACTAACTACGAAAACTGTAACACATTCGATGAAGTGCTTCTAGATTTAACCAGACTACTCGGTTTAAACGAGACTCATTCGTCATCTTTATGCTACTTCAAAAGATCGATCCAGAGATAAGAAGGATGTTGTCAGAACATGCCATCGATTAGAAATTTCCCACAGAAGATGAATTTTTAGATTTTCTTGCAACACGATGTCCCAGATACAAGTCATTTGTGCAAAGGCTGAAGTTTCTCGAAATGTATCCAGATTTAAAATGCACACCGCATCTACAGACTCAAATTCTAACTCAAGTTTAAAATGCATTCAATGTACTGGTGACCACAAACTATTCAAATGTCCGGCATTCCGCAAGCAATACCGGTGGTCAAGTAACATCCTACAATACAAGTTGTGACGGATCAGTTGCATCATCCACAATTCAACCACTTAGCAGTCACAAATATTTTCTGACGCAAATCCGATTAATCTTTTATCGTATTCTTCTGTAAACAATGCCGCTATCCAGTCCACGAATAACTGCTTTGAGTTCAGTGGCCCCTCTGAAAGTCCACCAGCTTAGGCATTCATCGTTCATCATAATTGCTAACTAGAGCTCTCTACTAGATATAGGCTCGCAAGTAACGTTAATTACCAAAAGTTTACCACAGAAACTTCAGATATCGAGAAATACCAATTACTGTGCTTGTAGGATCTGGAGCAGGATGTACCAGAGGCAGCGTGTAGTTATAAATCAAATCTGGGCTTTAGAATGTCAAGCATTAATTCTATAGAACTTAACAACACACACTCCAGAATACTCAACTAGTAAAAATGAATAACACAACATTATCAACTTATTTTGATCAGCAGATCATAAAATCATCAGAATACCAAATTCGGCTGGATTACCTGTTATACAAAAATTGTTACACACCCTGTGTTTAATTTGATTTATCATATGATATCAATTTTGCTTTGTATAGTTTTTTTAGTCAGTCGATTTTCGGTTTCTCTCATGATTGTATCGTGTATTTTTTTTTTTTTTTCGCTGGCGCTACATCCCATGGAGGGATTTGGCCGCTTCATTTTTTGAAGTTTCATAATCATTTTTTGTAACGGATAATGAGTGATTAATTCATTGATCCAACATTAACCAGCCGTGATTTTTTCATCACCCGCCGGGAATCGAACCCGGAACCTCCGGAGCTTAAAGCAAGCATGCTAACCACTGTGCCACCGGGGCGGCAGTATCGTGTATTGAATTATGATAAATAATAAAATTGTTATACGATTTAATCCCTTCTTTTTATATTTGTCTTACTGATTAGTGCTTCGTAATCGTAATCTTAAATCAACAACAAGTGCAAAAGAGTGCATTCGAAAACAACACATTAAAATATCAACAGGTTATAGGTCCAGAACACGCGGTTAATTTATTGTTGCTTTAGTTACGGTAAAAAGTGTATATACGCTGTGTGAAAAATCACAAACGAGAACATTCTAGAAGGCTGATGCAATAAATATGGAAAACGATTTTGTAAAAATTGATAAGTTGCAAGGAATTGATTGATGGGTGACTTGGAAGTTTAAAAAGCAGATAAAGATAAATACACGGAAAGAATGCAAGCATGGCGTAAAATGGACGCAAAGGCTCGTCGGTGCATATCGACAGCATGTGGAAAACAGCCGTTGTTACATATTTTAAACTGTAAATCTTCCAAAGAAATGTGGAATGCGCTTAAGAATGTGTACTCAGCAAATATTTTTCTCTTGCAACAACGGTATATGTTATTTACAAAAGATTCGGGTGACGACATCGCCACGTTGTTCTCGAAGCTTCTCGATATTGTGCAACAACTTAAAGAACGCGAAGAACTGTTGTCGAAATTGATGATAATGATAAAGATTCTGAATACAATTATTTTCACAGTGCGAGAGATTCGGTACCAAATGTTAACCGAACACTTGAAAATATGAAAGCCCGGTTGTTGATTGAATAATCAAGGATGAAAGCTCAAGGAATTGTGATGAAGAAAGGGTATTCAAATCCCAAGAAGTATATAAGGCGAACGAAAACCGACAGAAATGGAGATTGTTTTAAGTGTGGTTCACTTATCATTGGCAAAAAGATTGCAACAAATCGAAGAATGTGGCTCCAACATCAAAAAAAAAACAACATGGCGATGCTTTGATGTGTGAGAGTGGTGATTTACAAAGTAATAGTAAATTGTGGTGGTTGGATTCTGGTGCGACACATCATATGGGTAATCAACCGAAATGGTTCACGAGTTTTGTAGAAACTTCGTCGTCAGTAAAAATTTGAAATAGAAAATTTCTCAAGTCTGATGGTCATGGCGACATAAACATTGTGGCATTTGATGGAGAAAAATGATGCAAGAAACATTTAGCAAATGTTTTATATGTTCCAACGTTGCATACAAATTTATTCTGAAAGAAGGATGTCATATATTGAACGGGGGAAGTGTTGTTGCAGTGGGAGTAAAGCAAGGTCGAATGAATAGGATATTATTCAAGGTGGTTTCAACTGATGAAAGCCTTGAAGCAAATGTTACTTCCACAAGCAATAATCTTTCGATTCGAGTTTGGCATGAGCGATTTGGACACTAAAATCTATCACACGTGAGAAAATTTCTACAAAAGAATAACATCCATTTCATAAATGAAGCTTATATACATGTGAAGCTTGTGTTCGACTTGTGACAGCATCGTTTGAGTATTTGTGGCTTTGATGGAAAAAGATTGTGGTCATCATTTAAAATTGTTTCGATCGGATAATGGACTACAATTCGTTAATGACAAGATGAAACGTTTCATGGAAGAAAAGAGTATTCGACACCAGCGAACTGTACCATATACGCCTGAGCAGAATGGGTGCGCAGAGAGGGACAATCGTATATTGGTCGAGGCAGTTACAACTATGTTGATATCAAATGACTTTGATAAACGGTTTTGGACCGAAGCCATAAATACATTTGTATATGTGATCAATCGAACCGGAAAAAGTACTATTGAAGACAAAAAACCTTTCGAGTTGTGGACAAAAACTGAATAAGATCGATTCAAAATCAGTTAAATGTACATTTGTTGATTACGATGAAAATGTAAAAGGGTTCAGAGTTTGGAATCCAAACAATGGAAAGGTAGAAATAGTACGCGATGTTATTTTTCCGAAAGAAGTAAATGAAAAAGTTTTATTAAAAGTCGATGATCAATGTGAAAAAGTACTTTCGGACTTAGTTACTAATTCTGTTAAAGATGAATTGATCAATGAAATTGTCAATTCACAACTAATCATTGTAACTGTCAATGAGAGTATTGAAAAATCAACGCCAAAAGATCCTACACCAAAAGGTTTTCTGTGTGATTTGAATGTTACAAATATTCAAGAATGTCGTTTTCGTGATCGAAATGCGCGTAAACATACGCGTCATGTTGTATGGCTGTGGAACAAGTGGCGATGCTTGCATCGGTAATTGAACCTGACACCGATGAAGATGCTATTCATGCGAGTGACTGTAAACAGTGGATTAATGCGATGGACGACGAGTACGAATCATTAAATAAAAATCATACATGGATTTTAGTTAAAAAAAATCGACGATGTGTTTAAGATTAAGTTCAAATCCGATGGCTCCATATAGAACGCTATAAGGCTCGTTTAGTGGATTATCAGGAAACATTTAGCCCGGTAGTAAAATTCACAACAATTAGGGTCATTTTGACTATATTGGCGCAGAAAAAAAATTGAGGCTTAAACAATTTAAAGTAAAGAAGGCGTTTCTATATATGGTGATCTGGATGAAACAGTTTTTATGAGGCAACCGATTGGATATGATGACGGCAGTGATCGAGTGTGCAAATTGTTAAAAAGCTTATATGGTATAAAACAAGCTTCTCGTTGTCGGAACAAAAGGTTCACCGATTTTATTTTGCGTTTCAATTTTAAAGTATGTGAATCCGATCCATGTGTTTTTGTGCGGTCCTGCAATGGTAGTGAAATGATACTAGCGATTTACATAGACGACGGATTGATCGCAGCTGCAAATGAAGATGACAGCAATATGGTTATTTCAAGTTTGCAACTGGATTTTGATATTAAAGTCATGAATATCGACTGTTTTCTTGGTATTCATGTAAATTCTGAACCAGATGGATCGATTTCAATCAATCAACATACTTATGCAAATAAGGTGTTGCATCGCTTTAACATGTTTGACTGCAATCCGGTGAGCACACCTTCAGATACATCGACGATTTTGGGTGAAGGTGACGGTGACTCAACCGGCGGGGTAATTTTTCCATATCGCAATGCTATCGGCAGTTTAATGTATCTGGCCATTTGTACAGGGCCCGACATTTGTTTTGCGGTGAATAATGCTAGCCGACATATGGAAAATCCTTCGAATATTCATGTGAATGCCGTTAAAAGGATTCTGAAATACATTATGGGTACGATTAATGTGGGTATTATTTATCGAGATGGTGAAACATTGAAGTTGTGTGGCTACCGCGATGCGGACTATGCCGGTGATGTTAAAACTAGACGATCAACTTGTGGTTATGCGTTTTTTGTTGGTTCAGGCATTGTCAATTGGTGCTCTGAAAGACACAAATCCGTTAGTTTGTCAACAACTGAAAGCGAATACATTGAGGCATCAGAAGCGGTAAAAGAAATGATCTGGTTAAAACAATTGATGTCTGAACTCATTCCAAATAAACTGTATACGTCAGTATTGTTCTTGGATAATCAACCTGCGATACGGTTAATCAAAAATCCGGAGTTTCACAAAAGAACGAAACATATAGATATTCGTTATCATTTCATACGAGAAAGGTTTAAATCTGGAGATTTTGAACTAGAATACGTGTCGACAGATGAACAAGCAGCAGATATTTTTACCAAATCGTTGGGAAAGGCTAAACATCAATTATTTAGCAGTTTGTTAGGCCTTCAGCCACTTTTATTTTAAAAAAATTGCATCCTGAGTGGGAGTGTTATAAAAAAATTGTTACACACCCTACTGTGTTTAATTTGTCTTGTCATCATGTCGATTTTGCTTTGTATAGTTTTTTTTAGTCAGTCGTTTTGGGGTTTCTCTCATGATTGTATCATGTATTCAATTAAATATGCAATTTCGAAAAGGGCACATCTCGAAAATTTTGACAAACCCGTTTTTTTACGTTAATGTGATGGAAATTTATCCCCGCACCTATTTGGTTTGAAATAGGCACATTTCTTCTGTTAATACAGCCACCAGTGTCGGTTTGTATAACGATAATTTCGAAAAGGTCACAACTCTTGGAGATGTGCCCTTTTCAAATTTAATGCATTTTATTAATCGGCGACGGCGATATATCTCTATCTGTCGCTGAAGTGATTTTGATACTTATGATAACAGTTTTATAAAGTTTATACGTTGTGTTTTTAATTAAATTTACTTTATATTTTATGAATTTCGAAAAGGGCACATCTCGTATGCACAATAATACATAAAAAAATATATTAAATAAAGATTAACATTAAATATTTATAAAATTTTCAATTACTTTTTGACCCAACACTTAACCTTAAAATAAATTGTATAAATTTATATACAACTTTAGAAAATAGATAGTTTTCTTTAATTCCTGAAAAATTTATTTTTTCAGACATGTGCCCTTTTCGAAATTGCATATTCAATTATGATAAATAATAAAATTATTATACGATTTAATCTCTTTGATCAGTGTTCGTAATCGTAATCTTAAATCAACAACAAGTGCAATAGAGTCTCGTTGTTCCCGCAGAGTACGATGCTAGGCCGTAGATGGAGGCTTTCGAATGTGTTCTCCGTAGTCCTAAGTGCTGTATGCAAAATTCCGATACAAACGAAGACTGTGAACCGGAATCTAGTAGTGCCCTAGCTAATATGAATTGCCCGTTGCTTGATTGTACATAAATCAAGGATGTGGGCAATAGTGAACTTAGAGGCGTTTCTGTTTGTTGCATGGATGTTGTGTTATTAATAGTTACAACTTTGTTGGACCGTGTTAATAATGTTGAATTTAGAGCACTTGATAGATGCAAATTTGTTGATTGTAGCTCAATTGTTGATTGTAGTTCATTTATTGATTTTAGTTCACTTGTTATGAATCCGTATCTTCCGTTTAATATTTGGAACTTATGCAGCGCACTTAGCCCTGTATTATCATGAACAGAGGTTATATATAAGTCTTGAAACGATGGCCATAACTTGTATTCACCAGAGAAGAGCTCTATATTCACCTTTGGTAATCGCACATTTTGTGATTGGTTCATTCCTTGTAGCAATGTTTGTTCTTGACCGATAAACTGGCCAAGCGTAGCATTCAAATCCAGTACTCTGGTTTCGTATGTGGCATTTTGGTATTTATCTCCGACTTTGGCTTGTAGTAACTCTAATTCGTAGTCTAAAAAAATTCCTTATAAAGTCTTTTGCAGGTTTCTTCACATAGCTGTAGTTCCTCAAGGATTGTATTAGGCCCAATTGTGAGACAGTATTGGTTGATTTTTTTTATTTGGCCCACGCGGTACGGTCACGTGCTCGGACGCTTCTCTCCATTTGGCTATTATCTTTTCGATCTTCTTGCACTATTATGATGTGGCAGGGCTAACCAACCTCGGCTTTTTGTGAGTTTTTTTTAATATTTGCTCCTACACGAAAAATTACAATTTTACATTTCACTTCTAACTTCCACGATCAGTTTCGATAAACCGGTTTACCACTAAATTCTCGAATCTTCTTAAATTCAAAATGGATTCTTTCGTAAACAACGGTAAATTAAACTTAGGTGCTAGATTTCATTCGAATCTTTATTTATCTATCTCTAATTTATAAATTTGAAACCACGCATATATAATATACTGTATGATCCTTTAGTATTTAGTACGATAATAATTCAGATTAGGTACAACATTAATTTTACTAAATTTTCAACATGGCTACTTAGCTGTTTTAATTATGTTAATGTTGCAGCTAGAATTGTTTGTTTTCTATGGTGATCAGCAAATTCAGCGAGTTCCCGGGTTTCGGTTCTATAATTTTAATTTAATTCAACAATAAGAAAACTACTTATTAATTTAATACAAATTTAATCTTATTTTATTTTATCCTTGCGGTTTTTTACAGATGAATTTTAATTGTTAGCACTTAGCTTGAACTTTCATAACGCACTGACCATAAGTCTTATTTTCTTTTTTTCTTTACATCAAACTAATTTAATGATATTACTTATTGCAACCACTGCCATCTAGCAATGGGTCCAAGAACTGTTCTACTTTTCGAATTAGATTTCAGTTCAGTGATTATGCATTTTGACAATTAACATGTTGAATGTTATTTGTTTTGTTTACAACTAATTTTAGGTACATAAATAATTATTCTATTCCTGGTAAATAATTGTAATGTTAGTAATGTGTACAATATTTCCGATGTTATTACTTATGTTTTGTTTTTTAGGATTTGCAAACACTCGGCAGGTTACAAATTGACTTACTTTACCAAGTAAGATAAATGTTGAAATTCCGCTCGCTAAATGCAAACTTCTGCTTCAGGAAGAATCTAGGCAATCAGCGAACTATAGATGGTCCAATGGTACCTCGTGTGTCATAACTAGGCAGATTTGGCCAAAACTAGATCAGGCAAGAACTGGACAGCTGTTAACACTTCAGCGTCGCCATATTAGTATGGTCGTGGCGGTTATTACAGGACATAGGTGAGTATGCGTGGAGACTAGGAGTCTCCTCGAATGATTACTCTAGAAGCTGAGAAGATATAGAGGAGGAAGAAACTGTACTCCATCTTTTCTGCACTTGCTCCCATCTAGCGTTAAGCAGATATAAATTCTTGAGAGCTCCTCTCCTCAGTAACCTGGCGGATCTCAATGGATGGACGTTAGGTGTATTCGACGGTTCGTTGTAAGCTCTGGATGTTTCAGTACAGCAAGAATATTTCAGGATGTGGTATGGTTACGCAAAATGTTTGTGCCTATGCCGGTCCCTTAGGACAGCCACTCTAACCTAACCTAACCTAACCTAACCTAACCTTTGCCTTATGGAACTTGAGAAACAACTCCAACAGAGAACACAAATCCTAATAAAGTCTATAGGCACAGGATGCTATGTGCTGTTTTTAAGGAACCCCCCTTTGGTCTAACAATAAATTAGACACTGAAATACAAAATTTCTTTGATTGGTCGAGATTTTATTCTACATATTTTCTGTCTTGCAATATTTTCTATTTTCGATATTTTGTCCAGTTCGAGAATTTTTCTTTTGAGATATTTAAATCAAATTTTCGAGATTTGGCCCGATCTATAGGTTTGTTTTTTTCTGGAAATCGTGGTGATACCGGTTATTTAAGTTTGTAAAAGAATGCCACTCAAACTGATGACACTTAATCTTTTCTTTCATAACACGTAAACCTGTGATCTTGATGTTTAACGCTGCCGGAAGAACCCTGTTAATGTCAAAATAGGAAACTTAGCTAAATTAGGTTTTCTCGAGTTTTCAGAATTTTTGCGCTTCGTATATCGCATAAACAACAAAACGGATGTACCTATCCAAAGATATGAAGGAAAAATGAAAATTACATTTTTGATGGTGTGTGTGCGTGTGGGATAATAATACAATAAAATCAACAAAAGAATTTATTAACATTTTTTTTTATATATTTACATACCTATTAAATAAAATACATAAAAGTGAAAGATAAAAAATTTTATGTGTCTCACGCGACGAGGATGAAAATTGCGGTATGTGTTAGAATGATTTAACATTTAACCTAATATTTTCTATTGGTGCTTAGGGAAATAGGCTTTATTGTACATATTTAAATTCATTCATCTCACAAAACATTTAACATGTTTATATGCGTAATGGATCAAACGTTTTTTTTTTGTTGGCATCACATTTTATTACATTCACGTTTTTTCTTAATTTAAATGTCAATTTTTTGATTTATTAATCTAAATTATTTTTTTGTTCCTATTTATATTCCACTTTTGTCATTTAAATTAAAACAAAATTTACTCTTTAGACGAGAGAATAACGATAATGGATGTATATAAGAAGACCATACAATGGGCGAATTTTTCTAATATTTGATGGGAAATTCATTTATTCAGAAATTAAAAGAAAATTATAAAGAAAATGTCTGTATTAAGTATTTTTCAATTTAAATATTTTTTATTTTAATTTTCTTTTGCAGCAGTTTTCCGATGTACAAAATGGTCAATGAGGATTTAACAACGTTTTTTGTAAAGTTGTTTTCATTTTCTTTCATTGTTAAAGTGTTGATTATTTTTTGAAGGAGTACATTATTTAGTAATAATGGATATTCAGAACGATTGGACAATGGGTTATTATCCCTTTATTTATTTATTTATAGAAGTACTTAAATAATAATTTATTATTAAAAGGAAAAGCACACATGGAAACAAAGTAAACAGAACAAAAAAAATAATGAAGTTGCTTCCATTAGGTATAAAAACTCTTAAATTTCTTCAAACAATTTCCAACTCATGCTTACACATTCTATTTTGAGCAGTAGCTCATTTAAAATAAAATATACAGCAAGAGGTGAAATAATATTCAAAATAAATTTAAAAAACTTTGTATTGCACATCAATCACGCCGCTCCAAAACTTTTGACTTAAATAATTTGGCCGATTCAAACCTCTTAATTTCCAATGGAATTGAATTCCAAATGAAACCTACTAAACAGTAACTTCCTATAAAGATAACAAGGCTTCTTAGCTTTGAGAAGTTTAAAAATAAAAAAAACAAACACGAAATTCGTAAAAAGTAGATAACCTACATCCAACCAAGGCTTGAGTAAGCAGAAATATGATCGAATTTCCTAATACCAAAAAATAAGTCTAGTACAACCATTGGGCGTGTTTTTTTTAATGTCGGAGAAATAAGACAGAACAGATAGATAATATATCGGATAAATCCGATAAATATTTTCTCTGATGTATCCGAGAAAAATAAATGATAATTTTGTTAGCGTCGAAGAAATTAAACGTCAGTTTAAGATTACCAAACAAATATTATCGTGTTCTTTTTATTTAAAATAAATGTCTGTCAAACAACAATCTGAACGTTTTTCCAGAGAAATTTGATTTCTGCGTTCTTGTCTTTTTGATCAACAATAGATAAGAATGTTTACATTCGTTTCATTATTATACATTACTTCATTGACTTCATCACTTGTGAATCCATCGAAATCGTCAGAGTCATCCAAATATTGTGCAATGTTATGCAAAATGAAGCAACATAAAATAATTCTTGGTACATTACGAAGAGCAACTCTTACTTATAATGTAAGATTGGAAAGCGCCGTTTTAATTACCCAACACATCGTTTAATTACTACTTTTTCCTTTGTAAATAATCGATCAAACTCTATTGCATCAACATTTCATCAGCATATTTTCGGTTAATTTCATTAACGCAGCCATACTAATGATTATGTCGAAGAATTATTAATCACTAAACTGATTTTAAGCTACAAAGTAGTATAATGGAATATTTCTAGCAGCTGCTTTTAAAATTTAGCAAGTGCTAGGGTATATGCATATCAAATAATGGAGAAGCTTGAAAATTTTCCTAGATTCAAGCAAATGCTAAAATATGACCAAAAGGTAGAAGCACAAACAATTGCTTGAAATTTATATATATGCACAGAAAAAAAAAGATTGCTATTAATAAACAAAACTTGCTATATTTAATCATTTTTACCCCTTGGTTTTCAGCTAATCAAGCCCCTTGTTTAAATGGAAAAATGGGTCGAATAATATAATAAATTTTGGTTTTTCTTCTTTTAAGAAACTCATTATAGATTCAATAGAAAATATCATTTCTTAAATCTAAAATTATTTTGCTAAATTTATGTTTATGCCAAGCAAGTCGCTCTTGCTTAAGCAAAGTACAATTTCGATTAAATTTAATACGTCTTCATCTAAAATTAAATTTTAATTTAATTTAAATTAAGAAATAATTTGCTTTTGCTAAGAAATTTATATTAAATTCAAATCAGAATACTTGCTTTATTTCAGAAAGGGTAAGATTCATTTGTTACATTCTTGCTTGAATATAGAATATGGATTATCCATATTCAAGCAAAAATGATGTAAAATTAATCTTGCCCTTTCTCAAATAAAGCAAGTATTCTGATTTGAATTTAATATAAATTTCTTAGCAAAAGCAAATTATTTCTTAATTCAAGTAAAATTAAAATTTTATTTTAGATGAAGATGTATTAAATTTAAGAAAAAATAGGATTTATTTGATGTCATTTTTGCTTGAATATAGTTAATTCATATTCTATATTCAAGCAAAAATGATATCAAATAAACATTACCTTTTCTCAAATAAACCAAGAATTCCGATTTAAATTTAATAGAAAATTATTATCAAAAGCCAATTATATCTTAATTCAATGTTAATTGAATTAAGAAATACCATAATTTGCTTTTGATAAGAATATTCTATTATTGCATAGAAATTGGGATGTGGATTGTGGACTAAGATGTATTAAATTTTATAAAAATTAATTTTAACTGCAGGTTGAGATGTAGAATACTAAGAAAATATTTATTTTTGGGAAATGAGTATTTTGTATATGTGAATTGTGTAGTAATAAAAATACATAATATTATTTTAAAAACAATATATTTCATTTTTAATTAAAATTCAATCTATATAAAATAATAATTAATTTAAATTAATATTAAGATGTAATAAAATATATAAAAAAATAATAAAAAATATAATTAAAATAATTTATAATGACAAATAATAGTGACAACAATAGAAATAATAATTATAATAAAATATGTAATAATAATAAAAATACATAAAATAATTTTCTAAAACTATTAATTTGTTTTGAAATTAAATAAATTTATATCAAATAATAATTAATTTAATATCAATAGATATAATTATGTATAATACTATTAATAAAAAAATTTACAAAATCATCTTTTTAAATAATCATCTTATAAAATATCTTTCTCTATTAAGGCTACTCAGTCTAATATTATTGTCAATTACAACTTGAGAAATAAGCAGTATATACGGCTTGAAAAGTTTACAACAACGAACTACCAAAATTCATTTCCAATATTGGCGCCAAAAATTTTCAATAACCTACCGGAAAATTTAAAAAATATTTGTAAATTCAATGTATTTAAAACAAGTCTTAAATCATTTTTATTCGAGGCTTCTACTGTGAATGATTTGTTGTATTTTCAAGTATAGTACATTTGTAAACATGTACATATCTTGTAATTACTTAATTTATTTGATTGTATTATTATTAAGCTTTCTAATTGTTAATTTGTATATTTCTTGTAAATAATTGTAAATAATGTTGATTATCAATCGACACTGGATTTATGGTCCACAGATTGTATTATAATAATAATAAATAAATAAATAATTAATTTAATTTCGTGTTTAATTAAATTTCAATTTTTACCAAATAATAATGAAATCGATAGAAATACTAATAATAAAAAAATATATGATAAAATTAAAAATACATAAAATCAATTTTAAAACTATTATTTCAATTAATTAATTAAAATTCAATTTATATAAAATATTAAATTATTTAAATTGATATTAAGATTTAATAATAATATTAATAATAATAAAATATGTTTCAAAACTAGATCATATTACTGAAACCAAAAATTCATTTTTAAATAATACCATAATAATATGTCCCACTAAACCATTTGCCTTTCCCTGACCGCATGCGAGGACTCATCATTCTGTATTATTATTGTTTTTAGCATATAATCAAAACAAGATCCCATAATACACAAGGTTATCAATCATACTTCGTCAACAAAACTTGATACGCCAAGAAAACGGCCGTATTAAATATAGAAATAACTAAAAAGCCAGTATGAATGATACACCAAACCAGAAAGGAGCTAAGGACAAAAGTGTTACCGTTGGGTCTGCTTATTACAATCAGAGCTAAATTAGAAAATATACCGAAAAAATAAAAGGAAATTTTTTCAAATAAAATATAATTCAGGACAGATTCTTAATTGGGACAACGAATTAAGATCGTAGGAATTATTATGGTAAAAAATGGAATAGACTCGGGGGAAAAAATTAGAACCTAAACACTTTTTTGTTTGATTTTATTTAAAATACTTAAAAATATGCAATTTTTTCATAAGGTTGATTTTAGGATGCTCATCAATTATTTTTCGAAGGTTCAAGCAATTTTCCTGGGGAAATTTTAAAAGTTTTCCGGGGAAAATTTCGAATTTTTTCCTTTTTACAATTTGTTTTACTTAGTGTAAAATTATAAATAAGAAGTGAAGCCGGAAGTTGTATAAATTCTGGAAAAGCGGTGGGTGAACGAATTAAGCAAATGTTTAAAAGCGATAAGAGCGATACAAACTTTTTGATCTGAGTCGGCAAGGTTGACGAAGCAAATATTAATATTATATATTATTTGAAAAACTTGAAATTTTCCTGGAAAATGTAGCAACTTTTCTGAGGTTATTAGCTTGCATCTTTTAAAACTTATAGAAATGCAACGCTCTTTCAAAAATAAAAGTTTTTTTTGGAAAACAGTAAAAAAAATTCCTGAAAATGTGGTAATTTCCCGAGATTCTTGGCTTCCACCTCCTGAAAAGTACATATATACGATTCTATAAAAAAAATCAGAAATACGCGATATACTATATGTATGTACCTGATTTGCATGCCCATAAACTTAAATTAAGCCAACAAAAATTTGCTACAAAAAGTTATATGGAAATAGTGTCGATTTAATTTAAAATTTTATTTGCTAAAATTGTAAATGATTTAAAATCAAATATTTAATTATTCCAATATGTGGTTTAAAATGTGTTTTTTATATTTTATTGAATTGGAACAGTTTTGTCGTTTTAAATGCCAGAAAATTGCGGAAATTTAATGTTAAATTCACTATAAATTTATAAGTGGGTTACTAAACATTTTTGGGGCTATACATATTGGAACATGTCACGCTTCAACTTATAAATACAAGCTAAAAGTGAATATTTTAAAAATATTTATGTTTTTAGTATCACTAGTTTATTATCAAATTTGTGCAATTTGTAAGTACAAATATCAGGTATTTAACATGACAAACTGTTCCAAATCAATCAAATATAAAAAATCACACTTTAAGCTACATATTGGAATAATTAAATATTTATATATGTTCATTACAATTTTAATAAATAAATCTTAAATTAATTAGATACTGGGTGCATCCGAAATGCAAAATGCAAATTTAGTGAATACATATTTGAAAAGCAGCATGCGATGTAGTTTTTGAGTGCATTTTTAATACATGTTGTTTGATATCTATTTATAATTTAAGTAATCATATTTATCGATATGTTAATGTGGAGTGGTCCAAATTTGAATAGTTTTACGATTTTAATAAAGCATAATGTATCCCAAAAATGCGCATTTCATAAAATGTGTATTTAAAATCACTTTTCGGAAACACCCACTAAACCCATTTAACTTCATAAACCAAATTTTTGTTATATTTTATCACATACATCTTTCACTTTTGCCCATTTAAGGCGTCTTATAAGACAGAACATAATTATCACGGACTAGAAAATGTCTTAAAAATACATAACTAATATAAAATCTAAATAAATGTAAAAGGTCTTGAAAATAAATACTACCTATATACGTAGTAAGCACTACTTAACAAAAAAATTACGCACTACTCACCAAAAGCCCGGCACAAAGATGGCGATGACACATATGGGGTTTTTCTACAATATAGGTGATGTTGCAAATTTACATTGATAATAATCCTGTTGAATAAAAAAAAAGAAATACTAAGAATTTTAATTTATTACAAAATTAATATCATAGTTACATACATTATGTATACTCACTTTTCCCACAATAACTAATTTTAATATATGAATTAAATATTTATTAAAACACAAAAATTAAAACAGACACTACTTAGCATTTAGCACGTTGTCAACTCAACAACATAACAAGAAAAGCCTGAAATATTTTCGGTTTTGAAATTGTTTTACGATGTTGAAGAGAAAAAATAATACGCATGCGTAAATTTAGCAGGGTTAGCATATACGTTATAGAATTAAGCGAGTGTGTGTTTATTGCAGAAAATGTTCGCTGTAATTTAGAAATATTGCTTAGTTAATAAATAATTTTAAAGAGAGCTTGCTAAATATTAGCAACTGTATTTAAAATATGTTATTAGTTAAGAAAGGTTTGCTAGAATTTAACAGGAGCCCTTCTCGTTTATTAAAATATGCTTTTGTATTTTATAATGTTTTGCTTTAATTTAACTAAGCCTTACTTATTTGAAGCATAACATAAGGACATATCACAGCAAGCAGCGGCGGCATGTCTCGAATACAATATACAAGTTTGAGCATAACTATAAGGAGTTTTTTACAAAACCAATCAGATTTTATAATTTTAGTAGGAAATAGGAATACAAACTTTACATTTCTTTTAATGGAAATTTTTCTAATAAACTATGAAATGTAACATTGAACCGCGAGTCGCATTACAAAAAAAATCTTAAATTAAGAGGAATCACAGTGCAGCCGTGGTAGTTACATATACATACTAAAAGATGAAAAAAAAAAAATAATTTTTCGATTTGGCTAGCCTTGACCTTATTTTACAAATTCAAATAATGAACAGCTGATGTTTACAAAAAGAAATTTTACATCATAAAATTTCGACTAGGTATATAGATTTATGATTGAAAATTAATATTATGTATAATTTTAAATAATGTTGAGGTAGTTAGCTTGTACCTTGTAGTTTAAGTCGACACAATTATGTAGACTAAAAGTTAATTACCTCACAATTATTAAATTTATTTTTGTAAAAATCAGCTATATTTAATATCGGTTTATATTTTCTAATTTCTAGCTATTTTTTAAATTATTATATAAAATCTTGATAATAACCAAATATGGGTTTACAAATAAAATTTTAACACGTATTTACGTTTAACGTCCATTCTTTAAATTCAATTAACGAATGGTAAGGTTGAAAAAGTTTTTCAAGCGAACAATTTTTAGCTAAGTAAAATATGAACTAATAATTTTATTTATTAAAATTGTAATGATTGAACAAGTCAGAAAACTGTAATTAAAAATTGCAAAAAATTGATTCTTATAAAATCAAGTTCAACTTTTTTTTAAACAATTTATTGTTTGGTCCATCAAAGCTCCTAGATATACAAGCCATCAGCATCGACCCTTTAAATTAAGAAGCTTAATTTAATGGGTCTACATTTTACGTTTTCCCATAAGAACCCATGTAAAATTGATCATTTTTTATTACAATTTTATGAATGAAAAATACTCGTAACAGAAAATGTTTTTTGGTTTATATTTAAAGCAAACCTTTTAGTATAACATATTTTAAAACTAATAATTTAAATTTAGTAATTTGTTAATTATAATTAAAAATAAAATTGTACAAATTTTACTTTTTCTTTGTATGTATATGTAAAAAAGTAATGTAAATACAGTCAAAACCTTCTACAATTCTCTCTTGAGAAAGCCTGACTGCGTTGTATAGCTCTCTTACACATATTTAAAAATATATCATGGTTAGTGTATTGGTCGCTACGAAAAACCATATAAAAAAAATACAAATTACCACTACTAATTCCAATGGATATCACACACTACTTAATATCAATAGATATTATTTCACAAATACATTCGCCATGATATATATTTTTATAGCATTGGTATACATTCCGTTGGGCTTTCTCAAGAGAGAATTTTAGCAGGTTTTGATACAGTATAAAATTATAAAAACGAAATCAATGACGTAAGATACTATGAAGTTAGCTACACAAGGTTTTTTTCTTTTTCGAAAATTCGAATTTCGAATTTTGAAAATATTTTTAACAGTGCAATAATTCTGTTAAATAGTAAATTAAAAACAGTATAAATTAAAAAATTGCAAAATTTTAAAATTAAAAATATATTTTATTTTTTTCTAGTACAATACTGTTTTTTTCTTTATTACCGACCAGCCAGCATATTATGTATGTATATCAATTATTTTATCATATCGGCCGGATTGACCCCGTTCAATTTTGACGTGTCATAATATGTTTACAAGTATTTTGCAAGTAGGTGTTAAAGTATATTTGATCGTATTCATTTCGATGAGACCAACAGTTTTAAAATTACCGATCGAATTTAATAACATCTCAAAAATATACCTATTCGGTAAGAATTGGACGTCCATTTATAGGTATCGTCGTTTTTACAAGATCAAATTTATCAATTCTACAGAAATTTGAATTCAATTCATAAGACTATCATTTTAACCAGATTTTTATTGAAAGTTGAATAATTTTTGTATTACATTTTTTTTATTGAATGTTTAATAATATTACAAGGTTCCTTTCTGTTAAATTCGTTATAGATGTATTTAATTAACGAGCACCACAAATGTTCGCACAAATTAAACTCATTTGTATCAGTATTGTTAATTAGATGAAGGACGAACATGCTCATTATTCTCATATTATTGTAGTCGATGGAGTTAATACTGAAACACTTATTAAGTCCTGTTCGCAGAATATTTAATCCTTTGATTCCGAAATATTCTTTGGATATATCGATTGTGCTTATGATTGGTTCAATTGTTTTTTTGCCCGAAAACCGGCAAGATTGTTTATAAAAAATTAAATTTTCGTTGAAATATCTACTGAAATAATTCCTTTGACAGTGTTGTTATTTTCTGCCGTCAAATCTCGCAACCAGTTAAATTGATCCACTTTCGTCGAGTATAAATTTAAAAGCTCAAATTTCGGTTGATCCGTAACTTTCTTGTTTCTTATCAAACTTCTCTTTTCTCGAACACGGCTATTTCTTCGGCATTATAGAATTTTTATATGTTTTTTAAGGACTCCGAATTTCGAAATAAATCGGTTTTAATCAGCTGCAATAGGTAATTCTCAAACCCTGATAAAAATTCATACATATTGTTGATGAACACATGATTTAAAGAATCAGTAACGATTTTCTCTTTGACCGCCTTTGAGTAGGACCATACTGTTATATGATCCATTTTCATATTTTCGTCTGGCTGAACTATATTTAAAATCACCCGCAGAAGCAGTGTTAAGCTCAACTTTAGCCTGTCTTGCAAATCGATCGTCCCATTTGTAATATATAATCTCTAAATTATATTTTTAGTAAAAGCTCCCATGTTATTATTTGCAGCTGGAACGGTTGGCAAATTTTGGGAATTATTTTTCCTTTGAAATTAATCACATGTTATCCCAGTGTGAATCGTTTTGCAATCGATGCAATTAAACTGACCACATTCGGTACAATAAAGGAGTACAATTTTATCCCGGTTAGTTTGATTAATCGGAATACATCCATTACACGATTTATTTGTGCAGTAGAATAAATTGTCAGCCTCAGCCGCATGCAAACTTTGTAAATATACTTGAAATTCTGGTTCGGTCATATACGCATGTATATTATTTTCCTTCAACATCCACGGCTGAATTAAATTTTTTATATAATGTTTTGAAACGATTTTTATTAATCGTGATATTTGCACGAATCGTACATGCATAGTAAGGTTCACGATTTTTATCAAGGTCGATTACTTTCGTTTTAAATTGATCCGTAACAGCTAGATATTTGTTTTCTGGGAATGAAACATTAAAACCAGATTCTTTAAGTACAGCAATGAAAGCACTAAATTTCCGATTAGCACCATACAACTTTCACGTGTAAAATTTTAATTTTAATTCTTGACAATCACCATATTTTACTTGATGAATTGAGCTGGTATAAAATTCTGTGTGGCCATCCCATTTATAATCGGTTTGACGACGTTATCGTGTTTGCAAAGAGCAAGATTTTAAGGAGCACTTATATTCTGAAAGCATTAAGTAAACAATATGATAGTAGGTATATAAACAACAAAGCGTACATTTTTAAATACTTACTCCTTTGTGGTGCTACTAGTTTTTGATTAGGAATAACAACAGCTTGGTTGACGTTTAATCCATCATTTTCTTTGGACCCAATATTCTTAGAATTCTTCAAATTATCGAATTCTTTAATCAAAAGTTCATTGTTTTGTCTTAATTTATCACGATTTACATTTTGTGTTGATTTATTGATGATATCCGCAACTACTTTATTCGGAACCGGGGTAAATTATATACAATATATCGCACAACACAATCCAAATCATTTTGTTTACCACGAAATGTTTTTGGAATCGAAACTCTTTGGTTTATATGGATATGTAGCACAAACGTCAATTGCTCATCATGTGTTAAATTGAACCTTTTTCTAGCTTTACTGCCAACAACAATAGAAATAATGTATAGTCGATTTCTTTAAAATAATCTGTATTACAAATTAAATCTCGTTTTCATAATTTAACCGAGTTCTACTCTCATTCAAGTCTTATTATTAGAACTTCTGAAAAATTCTTGCATCGTTCTTTGGAAAAATGTTCCAGCGCTTAAAAAACCCATATTGTTCATACGTTCTGGTATTAATTGAATAGTACATGGTTGTAGACAATACCGTATGTTCAATCACCCATCGAAAATAACCATAAATGTCCGATTTTAATGTTTAATTTAACTTTTAACTGATCACGACTTGATTTGGTTTATGTTGGATGACAGTTTGTGTTGACGTAAATGTCAAAAATTACCCATACAGCTTTTCCATTTTGTACACTGTCAAAATGTTAGTGAAGAATTAGTGACATCTGAAGTTTACCACAAAAATTATATATTTCGGTTACTATTTTCTGTTCGAGTGAGTTTTAAAAATTAATAATCCGTTTGATTTATGATTTGGTTTCACCGGATTTATACAAATAAATAATAAATACATTATTTTATTAAAATCACAAAAAAAATTTTTTAAATTAATTAATTTTTAATTGACGAATGGTATCTTTTACTTGAATAAATTTTCGTGTTTTTATTTGAGCTGATGAATTCTTTTTGTTAAACTCATTTCCACCGTTAGAGATAGGAATATCATTATTCAAATTTATTCGATTGAAATCACCAAATGCCTGTTTTGATCGATAGTGTTGCAATTTTTTCAATGTTAAACTCAGACCGACCTTCCGAATTTTTTGTTTTCAAATCAATAAAGTCCGGATCGAATTTATGCTCTGAATTTTCATCGTTGCTTTCACGTTCGGTGCTAGCTCGGAATCATACGAATTTGCTACGCCACCATCTATTTTTAAATCCAGATGATTATATGTTTAACATTTTTTTAGCGTATTTCTTATGAAGTAGATTGGCATGGTCGTTCAACTTTTTATTAGGATCCGAATTCGATGAGCTTCAATTTTTGTCATCTACATCAAAATTGATAAGCATTTTTGTTTTTTTGGATAGTGCTGCAACTGATACATCACTACCTTCGGCAAAATCGAGCTCATTGTAATTGTAGTCAAACATACATAGGGCGAATGAGATATTCACATAAAATCGTCCAATCTTAATTTTTTATTCTGTTTTTTTTTGTTGCTTCCATGTGTGCTTTTCCTTTAAAGGTCGCTGCACGAGTATGGATATAAATCCGTACAATCTGAATCCGAACGAAGTTAGTAACTTATTTGACCTTATGCTAAATAAATTCCCGTAAATTCGTCTATTTTACTTATCAACTTCTCTTTGCTTTTAGTTTCAATAATAATAAATATACATATGACAATTTCAATAATAACAAAATGACAAATTTTTTTAAAAATCGAAAAGTCATAAATAAGCAAACAAACAAAAAATTGGGGAAAAAATAGCTCGTAATACATATTTTTTGGTATGGTTATGTTGGTTTTCTGCGGATATTTTGCTTAATGTTGAAATAATTTTAACTCGAGAGGAGAAATAGGGGAATATTTTTTTCGGTCACGTGACAATATTTAGGTAATTTCATTGGATGAATGACCGGATTTAGATTGTACGGATTTATATCCATACTCGTGCAGCGACCTTTAATAATAAATTATTGTTATTATACAAATGAATAAATAAATACAATATTTTATTAAAATCACAAAATTTTTTTTTGTAAATTAATTAATTTTTAATTGACGAATGGCACCTTCTATTTGAATGAATTTCCTTGTTTATATTTGAGCTGATGAATTCTTTTTGTTAAACTCATTTCCACCGTCCAGGAATATCATTCACAAATTTATTCGATTTAAATCACCAAATGCAAATTTCGATAGTGTTGTCCGGAGGGAATTTATGCTCTGTATTTCCATCATTGCTTTCCCGTTCGGTACTACATTGCATCAGAATCCTACGAATTGGCCACGCCATCATCTTTGTTAAATTCAGCTGATTATATTTAGAATATTTTTTAGCGTATTTATTATGAAATACATTCGCATGATCGTTAAACTTGCTAAAACATTATTTTGGATTGTTTTGCTGAAATTTCAATTTAAATATGTATTTCAATTTTTTTTTTTATTACCGCCATCTGATTTCAAACACAGAAACTACACGTCCATTTTGTTTTCTTAAATATATTTAATTAGTCGAGTTTATAAGTAGGTGGCACTAATGGCTTATTATAAAAAAAATTCGAACAAATGGTATGACGTCATGACATAAAGATGTGTTTGTAAATAAAGGGTTTTTTATTTGAAAGTTCAAATTTTAACCTGACGGCTTGTATATCTAGGAACGCTTTGGGTCCATATATTTCGATGTATTAATCATCATCAGTGGATTGCTAAAAAATACCGTACCTTAATATGGAAAGGTACCATAATAATCTCTTCGTTTCTAAGACGCACTTTTTCAATGTTTTAATGCTTATCGAAACTGAAGAAATCAAAATAATTGAAAATATATGTATATTGACATAGACATACAAGCCTAATTATATCTCGTCAACCAAAATAAAAATAAAATAAAAAGTTAAAATATAGGGCGAAGAAACAAAATAAAGCAAGGAATATTTAGTTCAAGTTCAACAGTGGTATATGTTTCAGCTGAGAAGATTTATGTTATGTAATATTTGTACTGTGTAATTGTTCTAAGAAGATTCTAATAAATTATTTAGTTATATTCTATATTCAAGCAAGAATGATATCAAAATAATCTTACTCTTTCTCAAATAAAGCAAGTACATATTCTGATTTAAATTTAATAGACAATTCTTAGCAAAAGCAAATTACTTCTTAATCCAAATAAAATTAAAATTTTATTTTAGAGGAAGACATTTTAAATTTAATCGAAATTGTACTTCGCTTAAACAAGAGCCACTTTCTCGGCATAAACAATAATCATTTAAAAACAAATGATAAATTTAGCAAAATAATTAATTTTTTTCAGCTCATTATTTTAAATTGAATATCTTAAAGGAAGGAAAACCAAAATGTATTATCCTTTCCGACCCTAAGAGACTTTAGTAAAGGGGCTTGATTAACTGAAAATCAAGGAGTAAAAACTATAAAATATAGGATTTTTTTTTAAAGAATAAATAATAGAAATCTTTTTTTTTATGTGTATCATATTCATTTATGTTGAATTTAAGGTTTGCTGAAAAATACAATAAGCAAAATTTTTCTGGATAAATGTAAATACAAAAGTATGAATGCTAATTTTAACCAGTATATTGTTTAATATTGTACAGTCAATTAAGTCGCTTTCTTGTATTAAGTCAAGTTTTTTTAATGACAAGCAATTATCACATTTCTTAATTTAAATTGTAAACTTGATTAAACCGCTTTCTTGTATTAAGTCAGGTTTTTTTAATGATAATCAATTATTACATTTCTTAATTTAAATATTGAATTCTTGATTCTATAATTATTATAGATTCTTATTTTAAGATAAATTTAGTTAAATCAAATATTTTTAGCTTATATTGAGCAAAAACTGATTTATATTTAAATTTTATTTTTTTCTTGAATTAACAAATGGGATTTTCTATTCTAAGCAAGTTCATTTTTTTCTGTGTGTACAAAACGTATAGCATTTGCTCAAAATCTCACGAAAATAGCATATGCTAGTTTTTATGCATTCGGCTCATTATGTTGATCCCGAGAGCTGTGTTTTTGCTGCTATTAATTATATCTGTTATTTCATTCGGATTGAATTCGTATCGTGTGGTTATGGTAATTGATTTGCTATTTTTATTGTAGATTCTGTGATATTTGAAGTGATAAATTTTTTCATGTTTTTTGTGTTATTAAAAATGTTGTTACTGCTTCTTTTTTTGTTGTTAAATATTTTAACCTTAGACTACAATTCTATAAATTCTAAAGTTCTATAAATTTGTTTTGTCTATTTTGGTTATATAATTTAAGTTTTTGTTTCTTTATTTCCCACAGTTTTCTTAGTTTTTCTGTCCACCACGCTTTCGGTATGTATTTATTATTATTCATTATTTCTTTTGCGTTGTTTTCTAATATTGTTTGTAATTCGGTTTCTTAATCTTTCAGATCAAATATATGTGTTGGATTTGTTCTTCTAATTGTTTGAGAGTTGTTTGCATTTGTATTTTTCATTATAATTGTGACTACTAAGTGATGACTGACCTATATCCAATTTTTGTATTATCTATTTGCCATTCTATTTTAAGTGTATTGCTTTGGTAAATCTACAAAAAAATACAACAACAATTGCATTAAATAAATCCAAAATAGATTCAGCTAAATCCAATTATTTTTTGAATTTACTTAAATCAAATCCGATTTTTAGTTTCAATACCTACCACTTGAATTTGCTTGATATGAAATACATCAAACAAAAATTATAATATATTTTATATATTATATAAAAATAAATCTTTGCGGGTTGTTTTGTGAAATTTTAAATCCAAACCTAAATCTAATCCTTTTTTACCAAAGCAATACACTTTTTGTTTGTGATATCTTGAGTTGTAATCGAAATATCTACCGCTGAGCATTTTCTTTGAGGTCCAATCCAGCTCTTTTATCGCTTTGTTTTTTAAGTTGTGATCACTGATTAGTAACTTAAATTTGTTTTTGAAGTGAAACTTCTTTAGTACCGGGGTGATTTTTAAAATCGATGAAACAAAACAAAAATTACAGTATATCTTTTATTTTTGAAGTGAAATTTATTTAGGCACGGTATGATTCGAAAAAAAACAAAAGAATATTGAAATGAAATTGAATGTTGCAAGCAATACAAAAACAACATCTACGAACAGTCGAATCAATGCCTCCTAGATTTATAGTATATTGAGGTATTGACTGTAATTTGCAAATATATTATATAAAACAAGTATAAAAATTGTGTTTGTAAATAATTTGCTTGTACACAAATATCTCAAACTTAATGTTTTTGTACTATTTAGATGTAGGCAGTTTGTAAATTTACAAGAGAAGTGAAGTTTATAAAGCTTAAATTTGTATAGATATTTAAAGGATCATATGTTACAAAGAGAGTTGGTAAATTAAAATTAAATTTAATACTTTTAAACTAAATACAAAATGTATTTCTTTTTCTCGAGCAATTCAAAAATGAAACAATTGGTTTATGCTAGCTACAAAATGAGACATGGAAATTATACTCTGCAATAGTTTCAAATGACATGAGAAAACTGCACCTATGCATCAATCGCTGGTTGCATTACTTTAAGTAAATTATTTAGTATTCTGAATTTCTCTTGAAGAAAATGTTTGTCTTAAGCAAAATTCACTTTAAAATATAAACCGAACAATACACCATCACAATTTCGCTTGCGTTCTCAAGCTAAACTGTCGATTTAATATCAGTATTAGTAAATAATCACCCCTATTATGATTGTCGAGTCGATCGACAATCGACACGACTCTGTATTGCGTTTTCTTTTTTTCATTTGATAAATACAATACGAAAAAAGAAAAGGCAACACAGACTCGTGTCGATTGTCGATGGACTCGACAATCATAATAGGGGTGAATATTACTTTTATTCCGTTTATCGTGCCTCTGTAGGTAGATTTTGTATCGAGTTGTGATAATCCTGTTTTATCAGATCATGGAGTAACAGAGATTGAGAAAAATGCAGCAGCTTCTCCGATTTCTTCAAAGCTGTCAAAATATGGTTGAAACTAAACAAAGCAATTGAGCATCTATTTTTTGTACTAGTGTAGTTTTGTACAGAAATAGTAACTGAAATGTGTAATTCTGCAAGCGATTTAAATAAATGTCTTATAGGTAAACCGTTAAAATAATTATTTTGAAAATAATTAGTTTCATAAATTTTAATTTTAAGCAAGACCTATTGGAGATAGCCGGGCCTCACCGAACACCCTTGTTACACACAACATAAAGATGATTTCGATAGGTTTAGTTAGTAATGATTAGGTATGTAAGTAGTACAATCACTCGATTTGTGCTACCCGTCTTTCGGTTTTAGTTTTTTTCCGTTACCTGACGGTTTCGGGTCGGGTTTCGGTTAATACCATTTTCTACCTCCTTAATATTATAAAGATGCACTACTTATTTGTTTTTCTGAGTGTCACTTAAGAAATGATATTTTAGAAAAAAAAAAAGTGCATTTAAGTATTGACAATTTAGAACTACGATAGAAAACACTCGTTCACATGAAGTCGATGTGGACTGTATAGTGCAAAGAGCATCTAATAATTTTTGTTGCACTCGGGTTTGATTTCCGCTTCCTTCCAAACAATTAAAATCTCTTTGTAGTTATGCCAATGAACTTAAAGCTCTAACCCTGTTGTTGGATGATGATTGTGGGGCGGGCAATCACCGCCGATATAAAACTTTGCAACTCTTCTGACAAGCTGGTATAATTTTTATTATCTTGATCAGCAAATTTTTCATTTTGTTTTGAAGCAAGCATTAAATATATGTATTGCACTCAGGTTCAATCACATTTTGATTGAATTGTCGACTGACAATTACGTTTGCATCTGTCACATTCTTTGAGGAATACGTTAAATTTGTCGTCAATTTGTAAAATTGCTCTACTTTGTAGATATACTTTTCAAGAGTAATTAATGTGTATGCCGCCTTTGAGATATTCTTAATTTTAGTGCGTTTAGCATTTTATGGCTTTGTTTCTTCCTTTTTTCGTTCAAATACATAAGAAAGTTGTCGCATTCGGTTATTTGCTGCATTACCCGACGGTTTCGGGTAGCTATAAATATGGATAATTACCCGACTACCCGAGGTCGGGTAGAATTGACTTGGATTCCCTAGTAATGATAGAAATTAACCCGATTACAGACACCTATGTAAGTATAGCCAATAGTTAGTAAAACAATAACAACACATTTCTAATCTAATTTAGTGGTTTATTAAAATTAAAACTGCATTCTGAAATAACATTTATTAGTTTGCTGGGTCAGATTTCTGGATACTTCTAAAAATTGTAACCATTAATTATTTAAATTTCACTTAAAACGTATAAAACAGCAGCCTAGACACATAACATAATGAATATAATTAGTTTCAGCTACCAATTTATTCAAATGATTTCTGACCTACTGGCCATCGTCGCAACTTAAAATTACAGTTTAGTATTGAAAATAGTATTGAATTGACGCGTTCCAAAATTCGCACAACTTTCTAACACATAGCTAGAAGTGATATCAACTGATGATCCCATAACAGATGATAGCCGTATCTATGAAAATCTAAGTAAGAAAAAATGCTGTAAGGGTTTCAGTCAATACCCAACGTCATTGTTTAATAAGAAAAAAAAATGTAATAAGGTGGATAACTTCATGAAATTTGCTTCTTTTGCATCTTCTGTAATCAGCAATCCAAAGAATTCAAAACAGCTGTTAAATAATTTTCGGTAATTTAAACAAACCCTAGTTTCTTATGACTTTTTTTAAGGAGGAATGGATTGATGTTATGATTAGGATGGACAACTATATATTTTGTTGTTTTGGAAGGAAGAAATGAGGAACGAAATTTATGAGGTTCGAACGCACTCCCAAAATATTTTGATGAATATTTTCTACAACATTTGTAAAATGCCGTTTATACGAAAAAATGAAGTTGACGAAATGGCTATTTGGCTATTTAATGCAGGGTTTCGAGCCGATGCCTGACCCTGACCCTCTATTTGACATTTCATAGTTTTAAAATTTGTTGAAGGAATTTGATTCTACCATAACAGAACATATTCATCATAACAGAAGCGTCAATTCAAATTTCTAAAAGAAGTAAATTAAATTTCTTATTCCTAACCGGTTTCGAACGAAAAATATTTCGGAACTGAATCCAAACCCGAAACATTTTTTATTGCATATCGGTTCAATGCTCCCGTTTGCATTCAATACTGGTTGGGTATATTCGAAAATCTACATGCAGCATAATACTCACATCACAATTCGACATTTAAAGTCAAATTTATATAAACAGTTAAATTGAGATTGCTACCCCGCTTGCATTGTTGTTACAGTTTCGTCTGTATTATCTGGCACTGACTGCCTTTGGCAAATTTTAACATTGAAAATGTTTATAGTGAAATAACTCGGTAAAATCATAGACAAAACAAACCGAAACTTACATTAAAATCGTCACGAAAAACGAGAACAATTTTAGATGAAGTTCTGGATTTCGGCCAAATAGGATGAAACTTGGCTATTTTTTAACCGAGTATGATGAAATTTAATATGTGCCATAAAAATGGTATCTAACATGATTTTTAGGCATATTCAAGTTCTGAATTATGGCCAGATAGCATAGAACTTGGCTATTTCTTAACCGATTTTGACAAAATTCGACATCTGCAACAATAGTTACTATGGGATTCAAAAATAATTTTTAGGAAGCCATGTACGAAGGAATGCGTTGAAAATATGAACTGAAATGATTTGATTGGAGGTGAAATTGGATTCTAAAATGGTTTTTGTAGTTCCGAAACCTTTCTCGAAAAACGTTCTATAATAATAACGTTCATTCTACTTTCTGGAACGGAAAAACAAATACAGCAAAACCTTATTTAAATAGTCTAAGTATTTACATATGTGTTATACCTGAACTATTTTTCATTCGTCATATTTGTATTGGCCTTCCAGTATGTTTATACAATTAAAGAAACTGTTTCCAATGTTAAGGTTCTTCAGTTCGCAAGCACTCAATTTGTGGTGTTTTGATGTTTTTTGGGTGCCA
>OY744482.1:353249649-353270983 GCA_963556165.1 Tipula helvola
GAGCTAGCTTGGATCGAACAAGGCGTACACAATTGTTGCAACCAGTTCGATTGGTTTTTAAACATTTAACAACGGAAAATGTAAGAAATCCGTCATGTGTTTACTGGAATTATGAAGATCATGCTTGGAATGAGGATGGTTGCATTATTGGACAAACAAACAAGACACATACAATATGCTCATGTAATTATTTAGCAACTTATGCACTTTTAATGGACACCGTCGCAGAGTAATTGTTAGGCTTTTCACTTATAACCACACTATGCCAAAATCAAAATGACACATTGTTATTGAAGTGTATTAATTAAATAAATTGTGATGCGTTGATAACCTTTTAGAAAAGTAAAAAAAATTGGTTCAGTGATAAGTGTCTAACAATGACATAATACGTTTTTTATAATAAATAAACCAGACTTTCTGTCTTACATTATGAGTTGAAATCTCTTATTTGTTTTTATCGTTTTATTAAAGATTCCAGTTTCATCTGGTTTGTTTGGGGTGGTGTCACAACAATTTAGATGCTGAGGCGAACAACAGAATTGAATCATTCGTGGTGAATAATCATCATTCGCTTTTAATCAATTCCATGACTTTACCGTCTGCAGATTACACAGTTTTCTCTAGCTGATTTAAAAGCCGTTGACCATTTAAGACAACATGTTATTGGAAGGGTGCTCCTATAGACTTTGTATCAGTCAGTTACACTTCTTGACAACCTTAGTAATTATTACACCGTTGGTAGTGGTTGAGCAAAGGGAAATTCCCAGCAAATCAATTTGGCTGACAATCTGCTTGTTGTGGAAAAATACCGCAACGGCCTGTTTATGGTAAAATACCATTTTACTCAAATTTCGATTAAGTTGTTTAACCATACTAAATTTTTAAATGTCTCATAATTGATTTGGAATATTGATAGGCGTCTTTATTAGCCATTTAAAACAAGTTTTAAGTTAATTGTCTTCTGGCGTATAAAATATGGCTAAATTAAAAAAAAAACCTTTCTATAGATCATCATCAAAACGATTGCCAATTGATCCACAAAGATTTTGAATGGCCCATAATTTATTTGGATTATTTCTAGTTGCATTGATACTGTTTTAAATTGGTGTTTAAAAATCCGGCTACTCCACTCAACAACAATTGCATTAGCATTAATAACATTCCCATCAAGATTGAAGTTAATTGCATGCCAGATGACAGATAACTTGAAGAACATTGAACAGATTTTCATTCTTCACTGAAGCGACACCGTAAATTAAGGAACTAGATGAATTGATACGTTTCTCCAGAAAAATTACATCTGCTAGTAACTGTTAGTAATTCATTGCGAATAGCAGCACTATGCTGAGAATTAGCTCAAATTGAAGCTTCAAGTTCAGCAAATTTATCACACTTAAGTGTAATTTTCTCCAAAACATTATTTTGTGCTTCGATTTTCTCATTTAAAATTTTGGCGCCATATCAGAGTGACTGGTGCGCTTTTTAATGTTACTCCGCAGGCACTATTAACATTATCATCACTATACTCACAAGTGGAAGGCTGAATCAAGTTGGAATCAGTACAACGACAGCAAGGAAACGTAATTATACCCTTGGCAATGTCTTAGTTTTAACAATTCGTCACAGTTAGGGTGGTAGTGCTATAAACATATGTGAGTTTTGAAGCCCTGGTTTCTAAATGAAGTAATTAAACGTGTACGTGTAAATAAATAAATAAATTAATAAAGTAAATGACATTTTTATTCGGTGAAAATTGCAGTGAATATGTTTAAACTGATAAGGAGTGATTTTTTTATTTTAAATTAGTGAAAATATGAACCAAACCATAGTACGAGTCAATAGAAAAATCTAAAACATTAATCAAAAGTGCAAAAGTGCAAAATTTCCATACAACATTTTTTTATTTTTGTTATTGTTGTTTTTATTTTAATTGTTCATTATTGTATGCATTTAGCACATTTTTCATAATTAAGACATAAAGTCAGAGAAGTAAAAACTTTTTATGTGTGTAAAGTTAATGAAGAGTTAATAAAATGTGTAAGTGCGAAAAGTGCAAAGGAACAGTAGACTCGAGGGAAAGAACCTCATTGAGATGTTTCGGAAAATGCAAGAAATTGTATCATTACACCTGTGTAGATTGGAACTTTGATAAGTACGGCAAGTTGTTTAAGGAATGTCCCTATGTAAGATTTGTCTGTTTAGAGTGCCAAAATTTGGAAGAAGATACTTTTTTTGAAGAGTTCAGCAAAATTAATGATTTCATCACGGAGTTAAAACAACATTTGACGGTAAATCATTTGAAATTAAATCAACAGTTAGGAGAAATAAAAAATCAAGTGGTGGAGATCCAAAAACCAAGTGAGCAGCTAACATCTTTTGCAGCAGTAGTCAAAAACAATCCGACTAAGTTAGTTTTGTTACAACCGAAACAACCACAGGAAAATAAGAAAACTAGAGAAGATCTAACAATGAACATTGACCCTAAAAGTACACCACTAATGGGATGTCGAAATATTTCCAACGGTGGAATCATCTTACAATGTAATTCTAATGATGCCAAGGAGAAACTGAAGACACTTGTTACTGAGAAGATGGGAGCTGAATATGAAGTGAAACTACCAACGGAACGAAAACCCAAGAGTGAAAATACTTGGAATGTCAGAGAAATTAGAAACTAATGAAATTGTGTCCGCGCTAAAACAGCAAAACCCTTTCCTGATAAACAGTGAAATTAAGGTAGTGACTACTTATTGTAGAAGAAATTCTCATAAGATAGATACAATTATTGAAGTTGATTCTGAAAACTTCAAAAAAATTATTCAAGCTGAGAAGTTAAATATACATTTTGACAGATGTCACGTAGTGGGGACAATAGGGATATCAAGATGTTATAATTGTAATGGTTATGGACATCATAGCAATAAATGTACCGCTAAACTTTGTTGTCCAAAGTGTAGTGGTGATCATCTATTAAAGGAGTGTAAAAGCCAGGAGACAAAGTGTTGCAATTGCATTGCAGTAAATACCAAACTGAACATGAACATTGCTACTAATCACTCGGCTTGGGATAGTTCTTGTACGGTGTACCAACGGAAGATGAAAACATTGAAAAACCAAATCAACTACCAATAGCAATTCATAAAAAAAGACATGCGGAGCTTACTTTAAAGAATATGAACCAGCGATAGTGTTTCTCAGCGAAACACGAACAACAGAAGATATGTATGACTCAGAATTTTATATTGAGAATTACCAATGCGTACGGTGCGATTCGGATAGTCGCCATATAGGAGGAGTTATTATGTACATAAATAACAATATAAGTTTCAAAATAATATCTAACTGCGAAAGAGACCGCGCTTGGTTTTTAGCGATTCAGATTATAAAAGGATATCATACAACTGGAATATTTGGTGTAGTTTATAGATCATTCCAAACGACAAACGCAATATTTTTAAATAATTTAGAGGAGTGGTTTGAAAATGTTATCAATCAGAATAAACTCAATATTATATTTGGAGACTTTAATATTGATCTAAAAAACAACGATTTCTACAGTTTAAAATTAAATCAGTTAATTAAAGATTATAGATTGACACAAATAGTCCAGGAATACACCAGAGTCACGCAAACCAGCAAAAGTTTGTTAGATCTATTAATAACCAATTCAGCTACCGTTCAGTGTGAAGTTATAAAAGAACAACAAATAAGCGATCATTATATGATAAGTGCAAATTTAAGTAGTAAACAATCGGAGTCATTAGATGAATGCAGAATAAAAGAAATTAAATCATGGAAAAATTACTCTGAGGATAAGCTTAACTTCATTTTAAATCACCGGTTGCGGCAATTTAAAACGCAGAGTGACCTAAATAAGTATGCTGATGGCTTGTTATTGAATCTAAAACAGGCGGTTAATGAATTAACAGAAACAAAAATTAGTCAAAATAGAAATACAATACCTTGGTTCTCAGAAAATTTGAAATTACTGAAGCAAGAAAAAACTCGTAGTTATAGTGTTATGAAAATTATGAATTCAGATGAAACTTGGGAAAGTTACAGGAAAGTTAGAAATTTGTATAAACAATCGTTGAGAAAGGAACAATCTGAATACTTCAGAAAAAACTTCATTGAAAACCAATACAACCCAAAGGAACTGTGGAAAACGCTTAAATCCATCTACAAGTCTAAAAATACGACACAATATGGTGTATTCAATTTAACAACAAAACACTCACTGATAAATAAGAGTTAGCAGAAGCGCTAAATGAAGCATTTGTGTCCAGCGTGATAGATATTCACCAGAACATACCTGAGATAAAGGACTGGAATTTTTCACATGATGACAATAATTTTGAAAAATTTAGCTTTCAAGAAATAACTCGCCAGGAGATATCAAAAATAATAAGTAAAATAAAGTCTCAATGTGGAGTTGATGGCATAAACAGAACGGTCATGCTGGATGCGATGAAGAACTACTTATTCTCGGAATATTTTACAGATTTAGTTAATCGAAGTCTAAAGGAAGGAGTAGTACCGGCTTCATGGAAAATATCAACAGTTGTTCCAATTCCAAAAACCACAAAACCAACCACATCTGAAGATCTGCGCCCCATAAATATGCTCCCAATTTACGAAGCAGTACTGGAACGAGTAGTTAAAAAACAGTTGGTTGATCATATTGCTAATAACAATATATTAGTGGATCAAGAATCTGGTTTTAGAGAATTGCATTCCTGTGAAACAGCGTTAAATCTTATGTTGGACATATGGAAAACTCAAATAGACGAAAATAAAGTAGTGGTAGCAGTTTTTTTAGATTTCAAACGAGCTTTTGAAACTTTAGATAGGAAAATCTTACTCCAAAAATTATGCAAGTACGGTATAGAAGGAAAAGAGCTTGAATGGTTCAATAATTATCTTCAAGGGAGACAACAATATACAAAAGTCGATAATTTTACATCATCGTTTATAGAAAACAATCTCGGAGTACCACAAGGTTCAACACTTGGGCCATTGTTATTTATCTTATATATAAATGACATAGTAGATGTTATAAAGAACTGTAAAATTAATATGTTTGCGGATGACACATTAATTACTATTTCGGCACCAACTCATCAAGAAGCAGTACAAAAAGTAAACGAAGATCTTGAGAATTTACGGGGATGGTTGATGTTTCATAAATTGTCATTGAACATTTCGAAAACGAAGTATATGTTCTTGTCAATCAAAACCAAGTACGAGGGTATCTCAGATATTGTAATTGCGAACCAAATCATTGACCGAGTTAAAGAATACAAATATCTCGGTGTCGTCATTGATGAAAACTTAAGTTTTAACCAGCATTTGGATTACTTAGCCAAAAAGACGAATAAAAAATTAGGACTTTTCAACAGAATTAAAGACAAGCTACCAATGGAGACCAAAATAGTATTTTATAAATCAATTGTAGCTCCCCATGTAGATTATTGCTCATCGGTTCTATTTATCATGAATCAAACACAATTAACACGTGTGCAAAAAATACAGAATCGATTTATGAGAAGCATTTTAAACGCGGATAATAGAACACATATTAAAGACATGCTAGAAAAACTAAGCTGGAAATCAATCACCCAGAGAATACACTTTAACGTGCTAAAACTGTTTTATTTACTCGAAAAAGGAGATCTTCCTAAATATTTAAATAGTTTGCTGTCTACCAACAGAGAAATTCATAATTATAATACCAGGAATACTCATTTTAGATTACCAAGGTACGGTAAATCATTTTCCCAACGATCGCTAGGGTATAATGGTGTGAAGTTATATAATTCTTTCAGCAACTATTGCAATCTTAATGACCTTCAAGAGCTAGAGTACGGCCAGTTTATTCAACTATTACACATATTCATTAATGAAAAAATTAATATTTAGTTATTTAGTAAGATATACAAATGTATTTAATTAATTAATTAATTTAGATAAAAATAGGTTTTAAAAAAATGTCAATAATGATAAATAAATAAAATAAACATATGTGACACTGATACAGCTTAGATGATATAATTTACTTTGCACATTTTTTACGGTTAACCATTTTGACCAACTAACCAATTTAAAAAATCAGATAACTTCACAGTTTCTATGTAGGTCTGTGTAACAAGAAACTGGGTCATCTTAACCTTGGCCAGAAGAATTATTTTATTTTTATTTATTCATTTTTACCTACTGGAAGATAATACATTTATTTATTGATCCACCTATTACATAGCTCTGTGACAGAATTAATTAAATGTCCAGTCGATCGAACACGACGAAACCGGTTCTGATATAAGGTAGTGATCATCTAGATATTTGATCAATTGAAAATTAATGATTGAATCCATTACCTTTGATAGTACAGAGATTATTGGCAGTTGGCAGTGGCGGAGCCAGAAATTGGTTGAGGAGGGGTTCTTAAAATAAATAATTTCTATAAGGAAGTAATGCATACGAGTATTTATTTAAACTAGTGGTCGCCCAGTGGGTCGAAATTCGACCGTAATTCATAAAAGTTTTAAGTTTGAGCGTTATCGAGGTTCTTTTGTCAAAGAGTATACCTCTATAATCATTGCATATAATTGTTTTGAATTTTGCGTGTACAAATACGTCATTAGCGTATATTGTTTGCCTTAATTCCCTGCAATACCTACATATATATGAAATTTAAAATTAAAAGTTATTAACAGTTGAAAAAAACACAATTACTTACTGTTTGTATTCGTATTTAATTTTTGATATAATTCATTGTCAGTTTTTCATGTTATTATTCAATCAAATTAACGAAAATAAAACGCGGGTTTTTTTATTGCCATACTGACCAGGTTTCGCCAAGGCTTCACAGTTATTTTGCCCATCTTTTGCGAATGATATACAATTCAAATAAAAAATGAAATAAAAAATACGTGCCTCATATTCTTTCATATATTTTTCATTAAATCAAAAAAACTGGGAAGTTAAAAAATTAAATATTGTCTATTGAACTTAAAATAGTTTGAAAGTGAATTTAATGATTCAAAACTTCTGTGTAAACGATGTTTTTTTGTAAAAACCCTTTCATCATTTACTAAATGCCCTTGCCGATTATATTCGAAAATATAAAATGTCAAACCATCGAATGATCGAAATGTACTTTCTGCGATGCACAATTGACCATATTTCTTGGCAATTCCTTAAACGATAAGATAAAATTCGACATGACTTTAATCAAAATCAGATAAGAAATGGCCAAAAGCCTTCCAAATTGGTCAAATTCCAGAACTATATATAAAAATCATTTTAGATTTCCATTTCCATTGTAAAAGCTGAATTTCATCAAAATCGGATAAGAAATGGTCAAGTTCCTTCCTAGTTAGCTATATTCTAGAACTTTATCTAAAAATCGCTTTAAAATCCCATTCCCATCGTACATTCTAAATTTCATCAGAATCGGATAAAAAATGGCCAAGTTCCTGAATTTAAACAAAATCGGATAAGAAATGGCCAACAGCCTTCCTAATTAGCCAAATTCCAGAACTTTTTCTAAAAATCGTTTTAGAATCCCATTTCCATCGTACATGCTGAATTTTATCAAAATCGGATAAGATTGGCCAAGTTCCTCCTATGGCCACATTCCAGAACTTTATCTAAAAATCGTTTAGGATCCCATACAGAATTTCATCAAAATCGGATAAAAAACGGCCAAGCAATCCTGTCAGAAATGACGAAAAATTTGGTTGGTCCAAAACCACTTTTCTCGACGTTTTGAAAGTCCCTGAGTCTGAAAACTGGTAATGGTCAATGGTATCTCGCGAACGGCTTGTCCGATTTGGATTTTTTTTTCGCCAATCTGTTTCTATGGTCAAGGCGGAGATTTGAAAAGCTTTTGGAGAATGTACGTCAAGGGGGTGGGGTACCTGCCATACGAATTGACCCAAAATACCTGGTTTTATAAATATTTACGATTTTTTATATATGCTTATTTGATTATTGGATTGGGCATTGAATTGGGAATTGATTTGAAGGTTAAATTAGGGGTCAATTTGCGCGTTGAGTTGGAGTTGAGTTGGGGTTGGATTTGGATGTAGTGAATAGTTAACACATTTTGTATATGATGGAACTTTCCTATTTACCAACCGATTATTATGAAATTTGACATGTGTGTTGGAAATGGGATTCTAAAATGTTTTTTGGATGAAGTTCTGGGATTTTGAAACGATTTCTGGATGAAGTTCTGGAATATGGCCAAGTTTGATGGAACTTGTCTATTTCTCAACCGATTAGTATGAAATTTGATTTGTGTGTTAGAAATGGGATTCTAAAATGAGTTTTGGATGAGGTTCTAGAATACGACCAAGTATGATGGAACTTGCCCATTTCTCAACCAATTATGATAAAATTTGACATGTGTATTGGAAATGGGAATCTAAAATGGGTTTTGGATGAAGTTCTGGAATATGGCCAAGTATGATGGAACTCGCCTATTTCTCAAAGGATTATTATGAAATTTGACATGTGTGCTAGGTATGACGATTCTAAAATGAGTTTTGGATGAAGTTCTAGAGTGTTGGAAATGGGATTCTAACATGTTTTTTGGATGCAGTTCTGGAATATGGCTAAGTATGATGGAACTTGCTCATTTCTCAACCGATTATAATGAAATTCGACATGTGTGTTGGAAATGGGGTTCTAAATTGATTTTTGGACGAAGTTCAGGAATATGGCCAATTATGATGGAACTTGGCTATTTCTTATCCGATTATAATGAAATTTGATATGTGTATGGAAATGGGAATATTTGATATGTGTGGAATATTGCCAAGTAGGATGGATCTTGGCTATGCCTTAACCGTGGGTATCATTAAATTAGCCATGTGTGTTGGGAATGTAATTCTAAAATAATTTTGTATAAAGCTCTGGAATATGGCCAAGTAGGATGGAACTTGGCTATTTCTTAACCGATTATGATGAAATTGGATATGTGTGTTGGAAATGGGATTCTAAAATGAGTTTTTGGATAAGTTTCTGGAATATGGTCAGTTAAACGGTTAAAAGTATCAGTATAGTTTGTTATACTATTTTCGGAATAAAGTTCTAGAATACGATTTTTCGTTTTAAATTGGATGCCTGTGGTGCCCATGTTACTGAAGCTTTTGACCTGTTTGGCTGTTGTTGTATAAGTAAATACATGTTGGTTAAAATAGAAATCAATAATGTCAAAACTGTCACACCAACTTTATGACATTATTGAAGATACCAAAGACCGAAGTTCTGATCCCCTCGTGAGGTTTCAGCCCTTTATATTTTTATGTTGGAATTACATGTATAACATTTTCGGGATTAGAGTTACATGTATAACATTTTCGATTGAAGTTACATGTATAACATTTTCTTGATGAGTGTAATTACAAACATACAAACAAAATCATTTTCATTCATTCATTCACAGAATAAAATTAAAGTACTACTTTGATCGCTTTTGGCTTTTATGTGTATGTATTGTAAAGGAAACTACCTCAGTCGATTTTTCCTGAACTATCCAACCGATTTTCGTTTAACATAGATTGCACACACCTACAAAAGAATACCTTTCGAATGGTGTAATTTTTATAAAAATCAGTTGTGTAGTTTCGGCGTAAAAGGGGTACAAAGTTGTAGCGGCTCACGCATTCAAATAAATACATTCATTCGCTCACCACCACAATTTATCAGGCAACGCATTTACTCATTCATTCCCGCGACATATTCACACACATATGTCAGCGCTCTCATGTGCCTTGCATACCCTCGCAACATTACCGCAACCGCTCAACCAACAAACACAATTCATCCAAATATGCGGTACAAAGAATGCGAGACAAGAAAAGACAAACGTAACTCGAAAAATTCATTTTTATTCATCCTGTCCAAATTTCATTTTTTTTAATCGGGTACACACAAAAATTGTCAATCTTCAACTTTCACGTAAAAACGTCTTGCTCAGTTTATAAAATTAAAAATAATAAGTTTTTCTTTTATTTGCGAAAATCGGTGGTGATTAATAAAAAATAAATTTTGTAAATTTAATCAAAACATTTTGTGTATAATAAAATTTGTGACAAACGAAATTATAAAAATCATGTTTCGATTTAATCAATAAATAATTAATGTTCGAGTAACATACGGAGAACTCGACATTTGGTGACCTTCGACGTCCGTTTTTACGGACCATTTCAAAAAAAAAAAATAGCGTAAAAACAACATAAATTGGTGCAATTCTACCAGCATATATTTTTTTACGGATTACAAACAAATTGTATGCACGCTTATACGCATATTCCTTTCATTATCGTGTAATTCACAATACACTTGGCACGGAAAATTAATCCGTGTCAAGTACAAGGTATGTACAATTAACATATAAATAAAACATACAAACATAAAAGTGCAAAAATAACATATTTTTTTTTTATCTGTTTCTCGTTACATGCAAACATAAACGAGCGCATTACAAAACGAAAAATAATATCACCGCCATTACAAAATTATACGAAACCACATTCAAGCAACAACAAAAGCTAGCAAAGCAAAACAGTCGCGGGAAAAATAAAAGCGACAGCAAAGGCGCTTTTACATATAGCGCGTGAAATATATACAAGTATTTACAACGGAATAGTTAATACGGAACAAAATTATTACAACTAAGATAGCACAGCGGTATTTATATTGAGAATTGTAATACAAAATCACAACAACAAAAATACAGCGCATACTTTTGGAAATCAATCCAAAATCCAAGTTACTGGAAAATTCAACAAATAAACAACCAGTACACTGAGAGAAATGATTCGTTGGCATGAGGTTGCGAGAAAATACTTTCCATTGCGATGAACGAATTGTAGTTGCTACAACATAATTTCGGTAGCACCAATTGACTTGAGGTTGGTACAAACAAACTACGGTAGCCACTAATGCACAGATAGTTGCAACAACTTCGTTTCCAAATTTTCAACTCCGTTGATGCTAATTTCCTAGATATTCGTTGTCAGAACCGAATGAGCCTAATAGTTTTTAAAGTATCAACCTCGTTTCAGTTGCCACAAACGTAATTTTGTTACACCAATTAAACGAGGCTTTTGTGACAACTGCGAACAAAACTAACTGACTAATGCTGTTGCGAGAACAATATTGTAGTTCAATGTAATCATATCATTCTGTCGTTGTACCAAAATATCAAAGTGGAATTATTTATTTTGGAATTCCGTTGCTACAACTAAATATTATAATCGTATTTAGAATATGTCATGTTTAAATAATACAAAATGAGGAGGTTGTTATATGAGGAGAGGGTAGATTCACTATTTGAAAAAATTACAAAATGATTTGTGGTTATTTTGTAAACAAGAACACCACATGAATAATATAAATTGTTTTATAATGTACGCGATAACTGACACCTAATCAATGGCGGATCGAAAACTGCATATAACAAAAATAGCAAACAATTTGTGTAAATCAAAGTATCCTGGAAAACTTTTATTGACATTTACAAGCGATTTTTTGATTCCCCGAACAAACGCAATAGTTTTCTTGCGTTTCAAAAACAATTTTTTTATGACGAATTGTAAAAAAATCTAAAGGAATTTCAATGAAACTATGATATACAATTATTGTTTCTCATTTTTTTTATATGTAGTTTTCGATTTATATGAAATTTTATCTTAATCTAGTTGCGATGACCGAATTGGTGTCGGGACAACTAACTTATCGATTAGTCCAAACGAATTGCGTTTGTGGCAAACTCTACCGCAATCATGATAAACGAATTTCATGTTGGCATAAATACACACGCGAATATAATTCGCTAAGTCAGTACGTTCTGCTTACCACTTAATATATTAAGCGAGAATTGTATTTTTGTAGTTCGGTCGTAGCTACTTGATAAGTAGGTTGTACTTTTGAGTACGAAACCGAACTACCAATATAATTGAACTCAAGTAAAGGAGGGTTCTCATTTTTGAGCGTCGATACATTTATATTGACTCTGTGGTAAATTAAAGGGTGGGGGGAGGATATTTCAACTTTTTTCTTAATAAAACTAATTTGGTTAAATGAACTGGCAACAATCCTATTCGGTTGGAGAAAACAAATGAATGCGGTTGCGTCAACTACTTCTGATTATGTAGTAACCGAAATAGGATTGCACTAACCGTGCAAATAAAGTTGCTTTAATAACCAAGTCTGTTATTACAATCGATCAGTGATCACGACAACTATAATTTGTAATATTTCTAAACGAATATTCGATTAATTCAACCGAATGATCGATAAGCTCAACCAATGGTCGGTTGTAATACAGTATATTTCGTTCTTCATACAAACTAATTCCTTTAGGCTAACTAAAAAGGGTTAGTTACAACTTCTTTTTCAGTTCTGATAAACAATAAAAAGAGGTTGTCGTAACGTTTAATTAAAATGTATACAGGACCGAATAATTCGGTAGGGCAATTGATTCGGTTGTCGCAAACGCTTAGTTCTCTGGGTGTATCATCAGCATAAACAACTAAAGTTTTGTTCCAACAAAATTAACAAACGGATCGGACATCAACAACAAAAGCAACGGGATCATCGGAAGCAGCAGCAACAACAGCAACAATACCAACAGCTAAGTGTTTTTTTTTTCTTTTCTCTTGACATTTTCAATATATAAAAATCAAGAAAAGTTTTATTTTTACATTTAAAATCATTATTTTTATTGCTTTATTATTATATAACCTTATATAACTTCATATTTCAAATTTATATTCAAAAAAATTGTTCGCTTAATTCAGATGTAAATTTTTCACCATCGCATTCGGGTTATATTGCTAAATTTCGAAATAATCTATACAACCATTACGTTTTTGTTTTGTTCAATCGCTACCAACGACGTTTTTACTTGAAACCCCATTAAGTTTTATTATTAATACAGATTTTCTAGAAAAATTTCAACGAGCCCCCTCAATACGAGGTACTACACGCCCGTTCCGTAATTCAGGGGTATCTCGTCGGCCAACACGTGCCGCCCTTATTTTTGTCATTACACGGTAACCATTCCGCATTATTTAACATCGTTATTTCCATCGCACTTCTTTACCCGTCGCCTAAAAATTGGACTTTCATTTGTCGGCTATACGTATTATTGTGTTTTCTTATTTTTTTTGTTTGTTTCTCTCTCATCTCACTTCCGGCTATCGAAGTACCAACATTTTCTTTGGATTGTTGAGATCACGTGCATTATAAAAGAATGCCAAATACCGATAGAACCGACGAGAGCATGGACGCGCCCGAGACGAAACACGAAGTTGAGGCCGTCTCACGCGCGCTCAAGTTGCAACAATTCTGGGTAGAAAACCCAAAGAATTGGTTCGGAGTGGCGGAGTTGCAATTCGAGCTGATGGGGATCACAAAAGATAAAGAGAAATTTTTACATGTTCTGTCAGCCCTGTCTCCTCAAGCGAGCGACATCATATCCGATATGTTGGCAGAGCCACCTGCCACAGAAATGTACAATACACTTAAGGCAACCATTCTCACTCGTCTAACTCCCTCAGATGAAAAGAAATTAGAGACATTAATATCGGGACAAGATTTAGGAGACAGGCGACCATCGGAAGCGCTCCGCCACATCAAGAGTCTAGCCGGAAAAGCGTTCCCCGAACAAACAATAAAATCATTATGGATCCGTAAGATGCCGGAAATCATCAAGATTTCACTACTGGCACAGCCAGATACACGAAAAATCGAAGATCTAGCCGCAATGGCAGATAAACTTTACGACGCGATGTCGTCAACAGTCATCATTCCCGCTATCACCAGGCAGTCAAGCCCGAGTAACCGCACGCTCCCCGGTCGCGGCGCAGATCGTCCACCACTCATTGCTGGCACATCAAACAACTCGATAGAATCCCGCCTTGCAAATATTGAGGCACGCTTAAACGAAATGACTAAGAACCGTAGTCGTTCGAGGGGTCGACGTTTTTCGCCGCGTTCCGGATACCGCGGCAGTTCATCGAATCGCAGCCCTAGCATCAACCGCCAACAAGGCATATGCTGGTATCATAACAAATACGGTACCGCTGCGAAGAGGTGTACTCTCCCATGTAATTTCGGCAAACCCCATCCACGTCTAGCATGGACGTCGACGTTGGGCAACAACAACAAAAAAACTAATAATCAATCGGGTACTGACGAGAACGTCACACACCCTATCGTCCATGCGACTACACCTATACGACAAAACCAATAAATTAACTTACCTAATAGATACTGGCGCTGACCTTTCGGTTATTCCAGCCCAATACTATAAAAACTCGTTTTCATTTACAAAACGAAACCCTGATCTAGTCCTGTCGGCCGCCAATAGCACACCAATTCACACCTACGGCACAAAATTGCTTAAGGTGGATCTCGGACTAAAAAGAACATTCACACATGCTTTCATCTTAGCTGCTGTGAATCGTCCGATCATTGGCGCCGACTTCTTATGTAAATTCGGACTCCTTGTCGATCTCAGGAATAAACGGCTGGTTGATTCAGCGACAAAGCTGTCAATCAATGCCACAATGGTTCGCGTCGACACACCGACACCGATCCATTTCACAATCGACAATGGCTACGGCACTTTGCTCAAGAAGTTTCCTTCTTTAACAGCAGAGCCAAATTACAACTTACCAGTCCGGCACAACGTGGTCCATCATATCGTCACAGCAGGCCATCTGCCTGTGTCAAGACCACGCAGACTAGATCAAGTCCGCCACAAAGCCGCACACACAGAATTCCAACACATGGTGGAATTAGGGATTTGCCGGCCATCTGCATCTCCCGTCTCTTGTCCGCTCCATATGGTTAAAAAGAAAGATCACGATTGGCGACCATGTGGGGATTATCGGCGATTAAACACGGTGACAACACCTGACCGCTATCCGATACCCCACATTCAAAATTTCTCCATGCACTTGCATGGTTGCAAAATTTTTTCAAAAATCGATCTTGTCAGGGCTTACCATCTAATTCCCGTCGCACCTGAAGACGTTTACAAAACGGCGATCACAACACCGTTTGGCCTATTCGAATTCACCCGAATGCCATTCGGTTTACGCAATGCCGCTCAAACGTTTCAGCGTTTCATGAACGAAGTAGTTCGTGATTTAGACTTCGTGTTCGTCTACATCGACGACATTCTTGTGGCTTCCCAATCTGAGGAACAACACAAACTGCACCTTGAACAACTCTTCCACAGGCTAACACAGTTTGACGTTCATATCAAGAGCTCAAAATGCGTCTTTGGCGTATCCACTCTTGACTTCCTTAGCCACAAGATAACCCCTAATGGTATTCTGCCGTCTCAAGAACGAATTAACGCCATTAGGGAATTCCCAGCTCCTACTTCAATAAAAAGTATACAGCGGTTTGTCGGCATGGTAAATTACTACCACCGATTCATACCAAAACTCGCTCAAACACTCGCACCAATTCACAGTCACTTGGCAGCTTTACTCAAAAAGCCCAAGACACCCAAGAACTTCACTTGGCCTGACGAATGTCAACAAGCATTCACGTCACTTAAAACTGAATTGGCCCAGATAACACTTCTGGCACACCCACTGAGCGACTCAAAGCTCAGCATAACCACTGACGCATCAAACACTGCTGTCGGTGCTGTACTACAACAGTAAAATAACGAGTGTTGGGAACCACTGGGATTCTTCTCCAAGAAACTCTCGGATGCCGAAAAGAAATATTCCGCATTCGATCGGGAATTACTCGCAATATATCTGGCAGTCAAACACTTCAGATATTTTGTTGAGGGTCGGGACTTCACAATATATACCGACCACAAGCCTTTGACACGAGCAATTCAGTCAAAAACTGAACGTAATCCAAGGCAATCTCGCCACTTGGATTATATTAGTCAATTCACAACGGACATCCAGCATGTTCACGGACATGACAACGTTGTCGCGGATACACTTTCCCGCACTACTGACAACGAAATGGCCACAGTCGAGACACACATCGACTTACACAAAATAGTAAACACACAAAGAGCCGACCTAGAACTTCAGAATTTACTTTCTGGTTCCGAATGTCACACTAGTTCATCAATGAAACTAGAACTTTGTAAACTACCGGGTCTCGAAATCGTCTGCGAAACATCTACTGGGTACAACCGCCCATACATAGCAGAATCACTACGTCGAAGCATCTTCGACACATTACATAACATTTCGCATCCTGGAGTCCGTGCAACACGCAAATTGATTACTGCTCGCTATTTCTGGCCTAACATGAACAAAGACGTAGGCAATTGGGCTCAGTCTTGTTTATCCTGCCAACGTGCCAAAGTCCAACGGCACACAAAATCACCTCACGGACAATTTGACATTCCACCTGGTCGATTCGAGCATATCCATATAGACATTGTAGGTCCACTCCCTCCGTCTAATGGATATTCATATCTACTCACCTGTGTCGATCGTTTCACTCGCTGGACCGAAGCATACTGCATGACAAACATGTCAGCTGCAACCATAGCCACCACCTTTGTCAACAACTACGTATCACGGTTTGGTGTGCCCCTTCATATCACAACTGATCAGGGAACACAATTCGAGTCTAAATTATTCACAGAGATAACGAAACTCCTCGGATCACATCGTATACGTACAACGGCTTATCATCCCCAAGCCAATGGCATGGTCGAACGCTTCCATCGGCAACTCAAAGCCGCACTCATGGCCAGAGGTAACACAATTCATTGGAGTTCGGAAATTCCAATCATCCTACTTAGAATCCGAGCAACGGTTAAAGAAGATCTGAAGTGCTCACCAGCTGAAATGGTTTACGGTCAAACCATCAAGCTACCCGGTGAGTTCTTCATAGATAATCCTCTTTCACCACTCCCAACCAGCGACACAGTCGCCGACCAACTGCGACAAACCATGCAGAACCTTATACCAAAATCAACTCGTCAATCCAAACAAGATGACGTTTTTGTTCCGAAGTCACTAAACAACTGTGATTTTGTCTTCGTCAGAACAGACAAGGTTCGCACGGGACTATCTCCTCCTTACGAAGGTCCGTATAAAGTCATACGTAGACTACGCAAGCAATTCACCGTATCGATTAATGGTAAAAACCAAACCATTTCGATCGATCGGCTCAAACCAGCGTACGGAATTCTTAGTTCAGCTGATCTCACATCAAACCTTCGAACTCACAAAAGCGTCCGTATAGCACCAACTCATACAGTTATTCCCTAAGGAGGGGAAATCACTTGCGGGGGAGTCCTGTAGCGGCTCACGCATTCAAATAAATACATTCATTCGCTCACCACCACAATTTATCAGGCAACGCATTTACTCATTCATTCCCGCGACATATTCACACACATATGTCAGCGCTCTCATGTGCCTTGCATACCCTCGCAACATTACCGCAACCGCTCAACCAACAAACACAATTCATCCAAATATGCGGTACAAAGAATGCGAGACAAGAAAAGACAAACGTAACTCGAAAAATTCATTTTTATTCATCCTGTCCAAATTTCATTTTTTTTAATCGGGTACACACAAAAATTGTCAATCTTCAACTTTCACGTAAAAACGTCTTGCTCAGTTTATAAAATTAAAAATAATAAGTTTTTCTTTTATTTGCGAAAATCGGTGGTGATTAATAAAAAATAAATTTTGTAAATTTAATCAAAACATTTTGTGTATAATAAAATTTGTGACAAACGAAATTATAAAAATCATGTTTCGATTTAATCAATAAATAATTAATGTTCGAGTAACATACGGAGAACTCGACAAAGTTTTCTCTTCACGTATTAATATATAGATTCAATTTTTTATTATTTTTTATAATTTTATATTAATTCGTCGTGACCCTAAAGCCGACACTGTTTTTTAATATCCACATCTTTGTGAAAATGAAAATCCATTTAGTTTCTCCTAGCCGATTATGTTTCGTAGGTAATTCTTAAGGCATCTGAGCATCCTGGAACTCTCCAATTGGACAGATTATCCAGGTCAAGAGTCCTACTATAATCTGACAAATATTTTGTGCTAAATTAATTATTATAGGTAGAAATAATAAAGATCTACCTGACCATCATTTTTTAATTAACTTCGCTTGGGCTAATTTCGGTTTAATCTGGATTAGAGACCTACACAGATCTATAAAAACCCGGTTAATAAAAAAATGTGAAATCAAAAATAGGTTACATGTACGCCACTGGATGTTGGTCGACAGTTGGAGGACACCCATTTGCTACACGTTTTATTCGCTGATTGGATATTAACTTTTTTAGATAGATGGGGAATTACGACATGACAATGAACAGTGAAATATATAATACATTTGTTATGTCGGTATAGCAAGGAATCCTATTAGATACCCCTGTACACGATTTACTTATGAGAATTTCCCCAAAATCAATAAATATATTGCCTTCTCTGGTTTAAAATGGAAAAAAATTTAAAATTATACATCTGCGAAAAACCACTTCTAAAAAAAAACAATTAAAAAAATTCGTCTGATCAAAATTATGGCGCCCTGAAAATATATGATTTTGGTGCAGTAAAGGGTCCTACTGGCTTCATCTAGAAAAAAATGTCTGGCCAAGATTATCCCTGGAAAATTTGTTATAACGGTATACGGGCCCTATTGGCTACCTTTGAGCCAATTCTAAGTAAGATTTGCTTATTTTTCCCCGGGAGTAGCCTTAGAGCCCCATATTAAAGAAATATAACAAATTGCCAAGACAGCCATAATCTTATTGACCAGAACAATATTTATAATTTTGTAATATTGATGTAGCGAAAGTTCTAACGAGGGTTCTAGAGATAGCCAGTAGGACCCCTTACTTGGGAAAAGTATCGTCCGAGGAGTCGAATAGACCCATATTAATTTCTGGAGACGTTACGAGTGCTAACCCATTTCAATATTCTAGAGTTTAGTTTTAACTTCGGTCCGCACTGACAATTGTGTTTCTGAAGTTATTTCTTTTTTTGATTTTCTTCTAGATAAAATAGCCAACCGGCGGGGATTATAACAATTGTTCTTAAAACTGCAAATAATTCGAAATTATTATAAATTCGCTAATTGTTTTGGCTACTATTAAATACTTTTTCTATTCGTCATTATTCAAATCAGTGTACCAATAAAATTCACCTTAAACATTTGCCTTATGGGCAAAGAAAAAGGCAAAGAAGGCATAATTAGGGCTATGTTTAGAAACAGGAGGAAAACCGACTGGGATACCTTCAAAACCATTCTAGGTAATTCATTGCCAGTACCGGCAGCAAAACCCCCTGTGTCTACTCAGGAGCTTGATGACTTAGCAGACAAGCTATCAGATTCTTTTCATGTAGCTGGAAATTCTCCTTTAAGTAGAGCTTTGGGTAAACAAAGGCCACCTTGGAGGTCGAAACAGCTCCAAATATCTCGTCAAGAATGCAAAAAGCTTTTTAGAAAAGCCAAGGATATAAGAACTGCTGAGGATTGGGACTGCTATAAATAAGTCTTCTTCCCTGGAGGCTCTACTGTGGTAAAATACAGGAGTCCTCGGAGGCTGCGAGGCTACGGAAAGTACTTGCTTCAAGTCCTACCATCCCGAGTCATCTCCAGCAACCGGATGATAACGGATAACCCACTTTCCGGAGTGCTTTGAACAGCGCCTGAAATGCGGAATGCTTTTATGGGTTTGAGGCGTTGAAAGTCGAATAATAAGCAGGAGAAAGTTAGTGTGAGCAATTAACAGCTTTAAGCCATATAAGTCAGCTGGACCTGATGGCATCATTTCTGCGGATATTCCTGGCTGGAAGCTATCTTCAGGGGCAGCCTGGAACTTTATCACATTCCTAGGAAATCGACTGAGGAAAACGTAATATTTATACCTACGGAGGGAAAAAGCTCTCATATTAGAGGCTCTATTGAGCCGGCTAGGTGATCGAAGTCTCAACATGCGTACTGTAAAGGAGATCGGTAGAAACCGCTCTACACTCCCTGATTTTAAACTCCGCTATTGAGAAATCCATAGAATTTAAAGAATACTCCTTGTTAACCTTTCTGGATAAAGAACGTCTTTAGCAACGTTAAACCGGTCGCAATACCTCGGGTTTTGTTAAGTCTGGGTGTGGATGAATCGCTCGTTGGCTGAATAGGTCAGATGCTGAGATGCAGGATCGTAAAGGCTAAGCTAGCCTAGTCCTCCGTTAGCAGATTGAAAGGTGTGGGTATATCGCAAGGTAGCATCTTGTCCCCCTCCTTTGGAACTTGGTCATAAATGACCTGTTACTGGAACTGGAGAGGCAAGTTTTTAGGGTGGTTGCTTATGCGGATCTTCTGTAGGAAATACAAACTTCCTCAGATTGATGCTCTTACTTTAAAGGGTGTTTGCTTGACCTTTACTGATAAAGCGAAATAACTGGATGTTGTTTTGGACAGCAAGCTTAGTTGGAAGCCTAATATTTTACAAAGGGTAAAGAAACCTACTATAACGCTATACTGGCTCTAAATCTCAGTGATAAGGCGCATTCTTTTATATGGGATTGTTGTTTGGTGGCCAACCTGTTCAAGGCTGGCTAATTAAAAGTTGCTGTTGAAAATTCAGAGAACTTTCACCTTGTGTATTAGTGGTGCACTTAGGAGTATACTCACTCAGGCATTGGAGGTTCTTTGTCATCTCATACCCGTAGATATTCTGGGCAATCAAATGGCAGCGAGCACAGCCATAAGGCTCAAATCTATTTCTATGTGGACCTGTAGTAATACAGGACACTCATTTATTTTGTGTAACAGAGACATGTCTGGTACCAACGATTACCTGATTCCATTACCATCTTTTGAGGAAAGATTTTGTACCGACATTCCCTCCAGAGAGGACTAGCTGAGTGAAGAGATGTTGAACCCTGAAGTTTTAAACTTATTCACGGATGATTCAAAAATGGATGGTAGGTTTGGTTGTGGTGTTTTCTGTGAGAAACTAAATGTAAACCTCTCATTTCGCCTCCCCGACTATTGTAGCGTTTTTCAGGCCGAATTAATTGCGATAATGTAGGCCGCGGATTGATTGAGTTATGATGTAGTTTCTGTAAGGGATATTCGCATTTCTACGGGCACGACCTTATTTCCTTACGTCGAAGGTAATCCAGAGCTGTCTCCCATCTGTTAACGAGATGGCAGATAAGTTCAACATCCACCTAACGTGCATGCCAGGATACTTCAGTGTTGCGGGGAATGAAAGGTAAATGAACTCGCTCGGAAAGGTACAAATTGACTAACTTTACCAAGTAAGGTAAATATT